>PITA01024475.1:0-26197 GCA_004023965.1 Spilogale gracilis | reverse complement strand
CATCAACGAAACTAGAAGCTGGTTCTTTGAAAGAATCAATAAGATCGATAAACCATTGGCCAAACTAATCCAAAAGAAAAGGGAGAAGACCCAAATTAACAAAATCATGAATGAAAGGGGAGAGATCACGACTAACACCAAGGAAATAGAAACAGTCATCAAAAATTACTATCAACAACTATATGCCAATATGTTTAACAATCTAGAAGAGATGGATACATTCCTAGAAACCTATAAGCTCCCAAGACTGAAACAGGTAGACATTGACGATCTGAATAGACCTATATCCAGTAACGAGATCAAAACAGTGATCAAAAACCTTCCCAAAAACAAGAGTCCAGGCCCAGATGGATTCCCTGGGGAATTCTACCAAACATTCAAAGAAGAAATAACACCTATTCTCCTGAAGCTCTTTCAAAAAATAGAAACGGAAGGAAAACGTCCAGACTCTTTCTATGAAGCCAGCATCACTCTAATCCCCAAACCAGACAAAGACCCCATCAAAAAGGAGAACTTCAGACCAATATCGCTGATGAATACGGATGCCAAGATTCTCAACAAGAATCCAACAATACATTAAAAAGATTATCCACCATGACCAGGTGGGATTTATCCCAGGGATGCAAGGGTGGTTCAACACTCGCAAATCAATGTGATAGAACAAATCAACAAGAGAAGAGAGAAGAACCACATGGTACTCTCAATTGATGCAGAAAAGGCATTTGACAAAATACAACATCCGTTTCTGATCAAAACTCTTCAAAGTATAGGGATAGAGGGAACATTTCTCAACCTCTTACAATCTATCTACGAAAAACCCACAGCGAATATCATTCTCAGTGGGGAAAAACTGACAGACTTTCCTCTGAGATCAGGAACAAGACAAGGATGCCCACTCTCACCACTACTGTTCAACATAGTGTTAGAAGTCCTAGCAACAGCAATCAGACAACAGAAAGAAATAAAAGGTATTCAGCTTGGCAAAGAAGAAGTAAAACTCTCTCTCTTTGCAGATGACATGATACTCTATGTGGAAGGTCCCCAGTATTCTAAATGATAGTGCCAGCAGCAGACTCATCACTAAGTTCTCATGGAGTTTTTCATACAAAACTCCCATTGTTATGCCAGCTGATTCATTCTCATATTCATTCTAATTCTTTCTCTCCCTCTCTTCCCTGTCTCTTCTCTATCTGGGGCTCAGTCAACTTCCAGAAAAAGCCACAATGTGATTCATAAGCCTAAATCAAAGTTAAAATTCTGGACACAGTGTAAGGTTGCCAATTTAGGTTTTCTAAGAAAAAGAAGAGAAATTATTAAAGAATTATCCAGCTTTGTTGAGACCTGGGCAATTAGTTTCTTGAGTGTGGCAGAGCCATTAAAAGCATCCACTGCTTATTTGCAGAATTCAAAAGCCTTGGCCATTATTTCTTGTTTAACAAACTTTGACCACACTCAGAATGGAGAGCTCCATACAAAAGATGTACAAGCCTGAAAAAAAATTAAAAAAAAAAAAGCTGATTAAATTTTAACCAGCTGCTGGGCAGATAGTTTGCCTGAGGCACATTTGTCAGTTTCAAAGGGTCTTTTTATTAATTTTGCATTTTGTATTTTGTTAGTGGAAAGAGCTCCCTCTTTGGGGACTGCCAAAAGCTATAGGCTGCAAATCTTCAAGCAGCCCAAGGACGCTTCTGAGAATGCCAAGTAGATTTGGATTCTTGAGCATTCCCCATTACATGAGCTTTATCGGTCCTAAAAATATATTAACTTTAGGGGTGAGCTATTTGAATTAACTTTATAGGATCCCTACTGGCTCTGCTTTGGTTAATGTAAATCCTGCTATTTGTATGTAAGATTGTATATGACCTTGCTGTGTGAACTTGAGCCATTTGCTTGACCTCTGTGAGACTCAGGTTTCTGGTCTATAAAATGATGGGGTGAGGAGTTTATCCTTCCGGTCCCTGCCACTGTGGGTTAGCTGGTTGATGACTGGCTGGGGAATTCTGAGGCAAATAAAACTCTCACGTGTTTTTCTTTTTTTGTGATAACTACATTATTATCAATAAGTAGAACTGATTAACCATTTTGTGTACCTGGTGTCACGCTCAGTACTTTACATACATTTTAATACGTATTTTTTTTTGAGAAAACGTCTGAGACCGGCACTGTCATCATCATTGTCATGTCACCGATGAGGCAACAGAGTGTACCAGAGATTAAGAAATTTACCCAAAGTTCAACACTGTAGTCAGTAAGTAGCTAAGCCAGGATTGGAAAACAAGCCTGCCTCACGTCAGAAGCTGTGCTACGAAACTGCCCGTTTCCTCACTCTGGAAGTAAAGACCAGCTTCAGTTTCTAGGCCAAGGCAGTGCCCAGATTTCATACAAATATTTCCAAAATTCACATCCATCGGGGGGATTGGATGTGGTGAAAATATTTACGCCTGAGTCAAAGCTGTCCTGAAAGATTCAGACAGGCCTCTTTCAGCTTCAGCAGCTCCAGGCTGGAGGGGGCTGCGTGAAGGGGAGAGACGATTTGTGGAAAGGAGGCAGAACTCAGGGGTTAAATGGAAAATACAAACCTCTTCTGTGATGCTGGGAATTTCATAAGTTCCACTCAGGCATCTTCAAACAGCATTAAATACAAAGTAAAAAAGTCTCCCCTCAGGCTAGAATTTGTAGACAACTTACCTGCAGGAGAATATGGCTAAATTTCTGCCTGAAGACAAAGAATCAGGGCTTACATTTAAAAAGCAGAAGGAAAAAGCAATATATATTCTGAATGCATACTTCTTTTTTGTATTGCAGCTTTTTATATATATTTTATACATAAATAGATAGTTTCACCAGTGAGACTTTTTATGCCAAATCAATACCTGGCGGACTGACTTTTGCATTATTTAGTGTCCTTACCTATTGGGAGAGGCAGGGTACTATCAGCCTCAATGTGATCATATTTCCATGGTCTTTAAGTTCCTGCAGAGGATTCTTTTACTTCACTGCTGAAAGCACATTCTCTAGGATATGTTGCCCTGTGATGAATGTGGCTTTTCTGCTTGCTGTTCATCTGGCTTAGGTTCTTCAATCACGATGCCTTAACCTATTGATTAAAAAGGGGGGAAGCAAATAGCACAAAGCTCTTCCTTGATACTTGGGGTGGAGGAGTGGGACACATCTCAAAGGGGCTTGTTTGAATCATTTTGAACTCAACTCTCCTGACTTTCTGTAATCATACTTGGCCTGCTATTCACTATATTATAGCTTAGCATGATGCAGTATTTGCTTGGACTAGATCAGGAACCACTAAGAAATTCCACACCAGTGTTAATTAACGAAATAAAGCATATGCTTTTCTAATAACATTCAAATGTTTTTTTTGTTTGTTTGTTTGGTAAATGCTTATAGACTTAAAAAAAACTTAGAAAGAAAAGGAAACTTGGGGCACCTGAGTAGCTCCATTGGTTAAGCGTCCACTCTTGATTTCAGCTCAGGTCATGATCTCAGGGTTGTGAGATCGAGCTCTGCATCGAGCTCTGTGCTCAGCCTGCTCCTCTGTGTGCTTATCCCTGTCCCTCTGTGGCTCCCCCTGCTCTCTCTTAAATAAATAAAATCTTAAAAAAGAAATGAAGTAAAGTATGTTGGACACACAGTTATAGAAATGTAGGAATTTCAGTCTCAGGGAAACAACATAGTTTGCATAAGATCATACAGAATATGGGGAGCAGTCAGGCCTAGGATCTGGTTTGTCATACTTGGCCCAGTTCTCTTTGCACAGCATATGCATTTTCCCAAAGTTACAATTTTATTATGTAGCATGAGTCTGTTGTTTTGGATTCATGTTAAGTTTAGAATTTCTGTATCTTCCTGGTGAACTGAACCTTTATCTTAAGTAGTGATCAATAATAATGCTTCTATATCTAATTGTGCTTCTAGTGCATTCATTATCTTTTCTAAGGGAAAAATAACCCTAAGCTTAAAGCGACACCTGTTTCTTATCTCAGTTTCTCTGGGCCAGGATCTAGGCATGCGTTTGCTGGATCCATGCTTCAGTGTCTCATGAGGCTGCTCTCAAGGTGTCCATTCAAGGTTTGCAGGCTCATCTGAAGGGAAGCTCAGCTTGTGTTGTCTGCAGCATTCAGTTGACTCTTCATGGGAAGCTGGACGGAGAGTCTTGGTTACTCTTTGGTGGTTGGCCTGAGATTGCTCTCAGTTTCTTGGCCACGTGGACCTCTGTTAAGTGGAAGCTTGCTGTTTCAAGGTGTGCGAGCTAGGGGAGCAATAGAGAGTCTACTCAGGAAGGCAGAAGTTATAATCTTTTATTAACAGAGTCATGGACATTGCCTCAACATATTTATACTCTTGGTTTGAAGCAAGTTACTCAACGAGAGAGGACACAAGGTTGGGAGTACCAGGAGGTGCGGACATCTTCAGGGATGTTAAACACATCTAGTTTGTCTGATGATAATACAGCCACTCTTGCTTTCTTTTGGTTAATATGCACTTGATATCTCTTTTTCTATTCTTTGACTTTAAGCTTTCCAGTTCTCATGTTTTAGGGATGTGTCTTGCAAAGAGCATAGAACTAGATTTTGCTTTGTTATCCAAACTGAGAATTGCTATCCTTAGCTGATGAGTTTAATCTCTTTATGATTTTCAGAATTATCAATATATTTGGGCTTGTATGTATTATTTTATTATTTTCTTTGACTTGTATTTCTGTGTTTCATTTTTCTCCACTTTGCTTTATTTTTTTTTTTTTGATTGAGGAACTTTTTTTTTTTTAATATTTTATTTATTTGACAGAGAGAAATACAGCCAGAGAGGGAACACAAGCAGAGGGAGTGAGAGAGGGAGAAGCAGGCTTCCCGCCGAGCAGGGAGCCTGAAGTGGGACTTGATCCCAGGTCTCCGGGATCATGATCTGAGCTGAAGGCAGTCGCTTAACCAACTGAGCCACCCAGGCGCCCCTGAGGAACTTTTTAGAACTTTTTTTTAGTATAATTGGGACACAATGTTACATTAGTTTCAGGTGTATAACAATGATTCAACATTGTGCTATGCTCACCACAAGTATAGCCATCTATCACCATACAGTGCTATTACAGTATCATTAACTATAGTCTCTGTTCTATTTATTCCTGTGACTTACTCATTCTGTAACTGGAAGCCTATATCTCCCACTCTTCTTCACTCATTCTGCCCATCCCCCCACACCCCTTCCCTTTGGAAACCATCAGTTCTCCCCATTTATAGGTTTGGCTCTGCCTTTTGTTTGTTTGCTTATTCATTTGGTTTTTCTTTTTTAGGTTCTGTATGAGTGCAATCATGTAGTATTTGTTTGTCTCAGCCTGACTTATTTCACTCAGCATAACAACTTCTAGGTCCATCCATGTTGTCACAAATAGCAGTATCACAATGGCTCATCCTTTTTTATGGCTGTATAATATTCCAGAACACATATTGTCTACACGATATATTATATACACATCATATATATATACCATATTATATATGCTTATAGACTACACCCTCTTTTTCCATTCACAGATGATTGAGACATTTTTTGTTTTTCTGTTTTGATTTTTTCCTTCTAATAATATAGAAATTATAAAGTATTTTCCTATTTTTTTTAAAGATTTTATTTATTTGACACAGAGAAACATAGCCAGAGAGGGAACACAAGCTCACAAGCAGGGGGAGTGAGAGAGGGAGAAGCAGGCTTCCCGCGGAGCAGGGAACCCGATGTGGGGCTTGATTCCGGGTCCCTGGGATCATGACCTGAGCCGAAGGCAGTTGCCCAACCAACTGAGCCACCCAGGCACCCCCCTATTTTTGATAGTTATTTGAGATATTTACTATTCACATGCCGTGAAATCTAGAATTAATATCATAATTCTCTTTTTGAACAATTTAAGAGCCCAATAATACTTAAGTTCAAACACTTTCCTACTTTTATGACACTATTCCCAAATATTTTCATTGTCTATTTTATATAAAAACTAGATATTAGTATTGTTGTTGTTATTATTATTTTAAACAGAAGAGATATACTTATATTAACCTAATGTTCAACATTTTTACCTGGGACCTCTTTGAACTTCTTTCTAAATGTCCAAGTTATCATGAGTGTCTAAAGGTAAATGACTTCATCATTTAGCTGTCCCAAGGCATGCTGACCAGAATATAGTGCTAATATTGGCATTTACTTCAGAAAAACCTTGCCTACTCTCTTTGCTTACAGGTCACACTCATTTTTTTAACACTTTTTTTCCAAAAACAAACAAAAACCCCAAAAAACAAAAAAAAAACCTTTTTTTCCTTTTGAGGAGGAAGGTGAGTGCTTGAAGATTTCTCTTACTCTGAGAACCCTGCAATGCACTCAAAAGTATTTTTTATATAACACATAGTTGGTGTGCAGTGGGAGAGCACTTCTGGGTAGTTGTCTGTCATGCTTGCAGAAACTATTTCTGTTCTTTTTCACAACTGGAAAGGATGAGAATTATATAGTGGCCAAAGAGGAACCCTAAGAGATGGTGCACTATAGCTTTGATCCCATTCTAAATATGGACTTAAAGGCTGTATCTGTGTTCTCATATTTGCTGCTAGGAATATGCCCGGCCATTTTCCCTGCTTTTTTGAGGGTGAGGGGTGAGTTCAAGCTGGCCCGGGGGAGAAAAGGGCCAAACCCAATTGTCAAAGGATCCTCCAAAGTGTGGCCTAGAGCCTGCTTAGACATTAAACATGCTTGACAACCCTCCTCTGCAGGCTTTGCTCAGGAGCAGGTGTGTTTCCAAGACAGCAGTGACCCCAGGTGTGAGTGACGTGGGCAGACAAGTGTGAGATCTGAAAAACATGGGCTGCAGTGGCATGACCAGGTGTGTCAGGAGTTCATCTGGCCCCTGGACTCCAGGGGGCTGGCCTCATCCTGCTGGAAACCTAGTGGAGTAGGCACAGAGGGAGAGCACAGGTCCTGCGGTGGGGAAATTAGGAAGCTATTAGACTGAGGAGGAGAAGCCAGACACCCCCCCACCCCCACCCCCCCCACCCCCCGCAGCCCTCTAAATACTCAAGGGAATGCTAACACTAGAGGAAATTAAGGCATGGTGGCTTAGCTGAGAACAAAAGTGAAATACAAAAATCTGGACAAGAAATTGATTATGTGCAAATAATCGAAGAACACAAAGAAAACAGGATGAGACAGAGGTGCTGGTGCTGTAAGAGACCAGGGTAGCATCTAGCCCAGGGCTTCCATCCCAGGACCCCACCTTCAGTGGCAGGAGAAGCTTTTGTCGAGCAGAAGCTTTTGTCCAGCCTTTAAGAGGAACCAGAAAGATGCTTCATTTTCAGATCTATTTCAGTTCTTCTGTTTACCAAGAAGAAAGCTTTAGGTTGTTGTTATTGTGTCTTTAGCACCTCTCTAACAGGTGCTGTTCTCAACTTTTTAACAGAAAGAACATTTGGCAGGCAAAAGTACCCAGCCAGAATTTAATGACATTGTTTCATTTTCAGTGAATATATTTATTAGTTTTTGATTACTTTTTAGGCTCCTTCAGTGATGCACCAGTGTTAACCTTAGAAATAAAACCATCAGTTATTTTACCAGAAAATATGGATTTATTTGGGAATGGCAGAGTTGCAATCTGGGGCATATGATCTGTGGCAAAACCATAGGCAAGTTCAACAAACAAAGGAGAGGAACATTATTTTGTGGAGAAGAAGGAGGGAATTGGAAAGAGCTGTTTTGAGTGAAGGTACATTGGAGAAAAGTAAGAGTTCAGGAGTATTAAATTTCTTGTAGAAGATTCAATGTTTATCTTTTCCTGTTGGGGCCTATAACTGATCATTTTTCCTTTTGAAGATTCTTTTTTTTAGGGTCTGTAATTGACAATTCTTCCTGTAATTGACAGCAAGTGGCCTGGGATTCCCCCTTTTAGAAGTAGACTCCCACTTTAGTGAGGTTTACACCTTTATAAATTTCCACATGCCATATAAAGTTTGCTTTTACAATAAATTTAAGTTTAAAAAAAAAGTGAGTCAATTTAAGGAAGATTATTAAGTAAAAATAACAAGTAAAAATAACATGGGTTATCATTCTACGTAGTGCAATTATGAAAGTGGTGTAAGGATGGTCAAGGATTAGGAACAATAATCTGGTACAATTTCTGATTTTTATGGGTCATGCATGGGAGTGATAAAGAGGAATTTACCTTTCCCCAAATCACACATCCCATTAGTATCAGAGCAGGGGCTCTAACCCGTGTCTCCCAGCACCCAGTCTGTAGTCCCATCTACCAACCCAAGCTAAACTTCAGCAACAGTGAAAAGGATGGTTCTTGCCCCTCACGTGGGAGGCAGAGCCAAGAGCTGGAGTGCCAATAAAAGAGGCTAGCATGATATTAATTGAGATTTTATGCAATCGCATTTTGGGTTTTGCTGCCAGTTCCTCTCCTGGCCTTCTGGCTCACTGGCCCTTCTGTGTTCATTTCCTTAAGAAAGAAACATGACTGTTATTAAGTTTCCAAATGCTGGTGCTCTTAGAAAAAAATGAATAGGCCAAAATGTTTGATGGTTGAAGAAAAAGATTTTCCCTCTTCCTGACTCCTAACTAGAAAGGATTCTGTTCATTTTGGAAGTGTTGAAAAATGGAGGGAAAAAGCTACTTGACCACAGACTGATAGGGTCTGGGGAAGGAATTTCTGAACTCTGACTCCCAGACATAAGAAACCCTCAAGACTTCAGATTCCAGCTGGGCTTGTGGGATCTGAGAGAAGAGGGTCTCCACCCCTCTGGCAGAGTGATAGGGAAGCAGCAAGGCCCCAGAGGTGAAATGGCTGCTTGATTTACATAGAGAGGAAAGGACGAGGAGGGTATCCAGACTCCAGAGCCCCAACGTGACTTGGGTTAAAGTGAAGGGGACTGTGCAGGTGGGAATGGGGGCACCTTGGCAGTGACTGACATAGAGATTACTGAGGATCAGAAGAGATGAGGAGGATGTCAATGGATGACTGAATTATAAGGGAAAAAGCTTGTCTTTCATGGACGATTTGATGGGTTGAAATTCACACCTGATTTTAAAGCAGGAAAAGGAGGGAGACTCAGTCAGTTAAGTGTCTTCATTAGGCTCAAGTCATGATCCCAGGGGCCTGGAGATGAGTCCTGCATAGGGCTTCCTGCTCAGTGGGGAGTCTGCTTCTCCCTTTTCCTCTGCTGCCCTCTCTCTCTCTGTCTCTCTCTCAAATAAATAAGGTCTTAAAAAAAATAAAAGCAAGGAAAGGTGTGTGCGTGTGCTCATATTAGAGAGCAATTAGTTTGCTAAATCTGTGATTTGGGTGGACTCCTAGAGGGGAAATAAGATTCTAAAACAAAGGTTGAAGAATAGACATGTAATCATCCACAGTTTTTTTCTTTTTTTTTGCCTTAGAGAAGTTCAAACAAAATACAGTGGAAGCTCAAAGCAAGGAGCGATTGATTCCCATTGGAGGGATGAGGGCACTTTCTCACGGAATGGGCCAGGCTGTCTTGACTCAGGTGAGCAGAGAAACTTTCTGACTCCTTAGTTTAGCCTCTGTGGACACAGATGCGGAGTGTCTGGGAGGTACTGATGAATCTGATGCCTGATGCTCCCTATCTTTCCCATTCTGTGGTCTCTGCAGAGAAAGGATGATTTTTTTGGACATTGATCTGGGCATAGATTATAAAGTCATGAGATATAGAGACTTCAGAGTTCATTCAGCAAGCCAGGGATCAAATGAATGGGAATAATAACCCTATATTTTATGATTGTTGGGAGAAAAAAAACTACATAATAATAATAAACCGAAATCTTGGGGAATAGTGCCTGGCAGAGAGCCAGACCCCAGTAGTAATCAAGTTTTCTTCCCTCTGGTCCCTGTGAGGAGAGTCTTTTTCTCATCTCTGTACCTCTCACTGTGTTAATCCAGTGCCATGTCCACCAAAGGGGCAATGAAGAATCTCTCTTGCTCTGGCTTGCTGCAGTGAAGAATGTGCCACTCAAACACAGGCAAGGAAAATCAGCATCAGGCTGTCCTCCGTTGACTGTTAGAACAAATCAGAGCAAGTTTTCTGTGAAGCAGTGCAGTTTTTCTTTCTTTGGCTGTCAGTCAGCACAAAGGTAATCCCAGGAATC
Source organism: Spilogale gracilis (assembly GCA_004023965.1). Taxonomy (NCBI): domain Eukaryota; kingdom Metazoa; phylum Chordata; class Mammalia; order Carnivora; family Mephitidae; genus Spilogale; species Spilogale gracilis. Next base: position 16,054 of record PITA01024475.1, on the reverse strand, counting down.
AATGCACTGAAAAGTGAATTTCTGGCTGAACTGCTCACAGCAGCCCTGACATCATATAGCCAGTGCTTTCCATAATCAAGGCCAGAGCTCAGTGTATCCACCATCTGTTCCCTCGTGAAATTCCAAATGCCGTACCTGACTGTAACATTTCCCCTAATTGATGCATGTTTGCTCTGGGAATTACATCCTGTTTGATTAATTTGGGGTTTGATATCCCCCCTCCCGGTGCTGTGATTTCCTGGACAGGGCTTTTCTTTTGATGCTTTGCATGCGGTGCAAGGAGATGGATCTGTGGGCACAGAGCTGGGTCCTAACGCTAGCCTCCTCACTTCGGGGAAACTTTTCTGTAGGAAAAGACCTGGAGGGGACTGACCTGGTGCCTGTTGGTGGGACATTTTCACTTCGTGTTGGGACAGGAAAGAGGGTTAACATAGAGCATCAGGCAGTGGGTTAGACAATTTATGTCCAGGATAAATAGCGACTATGTGTTCTCTTTGTAAAATGAGGAAATGAAGGCTCAGGGAAATAAAAACAAACCCTGCAGAGAGTGGAGGTTTTGTTCGAGTCTTGTGTTCTTTTCTCTCCACCAACTTTCAGAAAGAAAAAAAATTAGATGAGAATAATTTTGCTAACACTTAGAGTTTTCTTTGTTATTTTATTTATGTATTTATTTATGCATTTATTTATTTATTTTTAAAGATTTTATTTATTTGACAGAGAGAAACACAGTGAGAGAGGGAACACAAGCAGAGGGAGTGAGAGAGGGAGAAGCAGGCTTCCCGCCGAGCAGGGAGCCTGATGCGGGGGTTCGATCATGGGACTCCGGGATCATGACCTGAGTGAAGGCAGTGGCTTAACCAACTGAGCCACCCAGATGCCCCAGAGTTTTCTTTTTTTAAAAAAAGAAAAAGAAGCTCTTTGATATATTTTCTTGCTGTCTTTTTTCATTTGCATATTTTTGGATACAGTTTTGTAATTGTACAGTTTGAAACATTATACTGCAAGTTCTTAAATATTTACTTGGAGCTAGCTTTGCTGGCATTCTCAGAATGAAACATTTTGCCTTGTTTATTGAATACAAGGCGGTTAGTTAAGGAAACTCTGTTCCTGGAAATGCTGCCTCTGGAGTCCTAGCAGAGTCTCCAGGATGTTGCTAAATACCGACTCCAGGCTAGAGACTGATGCCCAGATTGCAGGACGGTCTTTCTGTCCGGGATTTCCAAACACGGACTCTTTTTCACACTCCTCTTTCCTGGGTTTCTTCAGTAACATATCTCATGCTGTTCTGCTATTTCGTATGTTCTCTCAGCACACACCTCCCTTTCCCTGTAGGGTAGCAGAAACCCTGTAACTGTGGGCAAATGACTTAAGCTGATTTTTGCTTCAGTTTCCCCCAATATAAACAAAGGGGATAATAACACCTTTTGAGACTGGTAGGAGGAGTCAGTACGATAATGCGGGTGTTGTGCCTACTATCATGTCCACATGTGCTACTTGAGGACATTCACTTCTGGTTCCCTGGCAGGTCAAGGAGTCCCAGGTATAAAGATCCCCAGAGATTTAGGGGATGAAGAGATAATGGGTATCTTTTCCCAACCAATAGCTCTTTTCATGTTGTAGGTGGGGTGAAGAGGGCTGGAGTGGAGCCTGAGCAGGTGGATGAGGGGACCAGCCCCTCCGGATTCAGCCCCGACAGCACCCAGGGATGGCTGAGCACACGATGGGCCAGAAAGCCAGGGTGAGACTGGCCGACAATCCTGTATGAGGGCACTAGGAGCCCTGGCTGCAGATGGGGCCCTGAGTGGGAAGCAGAGAAGGGCTGCGGTGTGACAGCACACCCAAAGGCCTGGTCCTGAGAACTGGCATGGAATTGCACACTGTCCTCCTCCACTCCAGAGGCCACCCAGACCAGCCCTGGTGGGGGAGGGAGTCTTGGGCATTTACCTGGCAGGGCTTGGGCCTTGTCTGACTTTGGCATTTGCTACCGAAGACCGATAGATACTTCATCAAGGGCCTGAGGGTGCTTGGGCGCCCAAGCTGCCCCCTATCCCAGGGCTGCCAGGCCTCCCTGGTCAGGGTCAGACTGTTTCTAAGGTTAAGAAAGAAACTCACCTGACTTGATCAAGAGCTTTGAAAAAGGAGAAACAACCATGCTTGAGATTCTGTGAGACATTCATCCAAGTGCTTTGGTCAGGAATAAGGGGTTCTGAGCTTGAAGAGAATACTCCTCTATTCCTAAACCTGAAGATTAGCAGGGGCCCTGGGGCACCCAGCTTCGAGAGCTCTGTAACCCTGACCCTAATCCTCACCACCTGGAATATGGATGGGAGCTTAAGCGGGGAGGGTGTGGCAGAGGAAGACGGGCCATGGGCCCTGCCCCCAGAGGGTTCACACCGTGATTTGTGAAGCCAACAGTTGGGTTACTGCACATTCTTATTTGCCAGAACAGTCCCAGTTTATGCCTCTTGTTCCTGTATACCTATTCCTAGTGACCAGTTTCACTCAAAGTTTCCTCAACTTGAAAAACAAGTTAATGGTCACCCTGCTAATATTAGTAAGAGGGTATTACAAGTAAATATCCTGAAGGAGTATGAGAATACTACATTCTCCAAGAGCTTGGGCAAAGAAGTCATGCTTCTATTTAGGGAACCTCAGGCTGCCTGAAGGAGAACTTGTAGTGTCCTAGTGAGGGATCAGGGTGATGACGGTCTGGATTTGTGTGACATTTAACCCAAACAAGGACTTGACCTTGTCTGATATGACTACCACTGGTGACAGACCCTTATGATGAAGGTCTGTCCCACTAGACCTCTGGCTTCCTGCTGTACCCTGGTGCCTGCCCACTTCCATTGGCTTGTAGCAGGCCGGCACGTGCTGTCCTCTAGACGCTCACCATAACGCACTGTCCTTCATGTCTTAAACCAGTTAGCCAGAGTGTTGCAGTATGGGATGGAGGTAGAAGGTGGTGATGAGAGATGGGGATGGGTTGTGCGTACAGCCATCGTTCCTGCCGATCTGGGACATCAGATCTGCTCACAGCTCATGTGATCTGGGCCATTTGTTTGTCTGGACATGGAAGATAGTCAGGGCTGGCTGATTAAGATAAGAAGAGAAAGCAAAGTAAGCATTGTTCACTTCATGCAAATCAAAAGTGCCCAGGGGAAGAGTAAATATATTCTGTGGAACAAGAAAGATCATGTCAGGTTCTCTGAGAAAGAGGGGAAAGAGGGGAGCAGTAAGTCATCTCTGCCAGGCAGGTCTGAGGAGAACTCAACCCGTTGTTGGTTTCCCTAATGCCTTTCATTCAATCAAAGATGCCAGCCCTGTCCTCCCCAGTTGCTATTAACTATAGGCTCCACCAGGCTCAGTCTCTGATCTGCTCCCCATTGGGCAGGCACTATGAGGAAAGGCCCAGTCCCTCCAGCAGGCAGGGAAAGGAATTAGCTGTGCTGCCAACAGCCTGAGATCCTGTGTGCTTGGGGCTTACCCCAGAACACAATTTTTCTTTTAATTAAAGGCTACTCTCAGCCCCTCCAAGCCCCGCTTAGCATCAGCTTCATTTCAGCCTGACCAGGTCTACAGAGGCAGCGTGCCTCACAGGACAGTATATGGACTCACCTTCTCTTGAATTTCTTCACTATTTTTTAATCCATTCTCTAGCAAGAATTATCTCCCTTCATGTGCATGGGTATCTGTTTCACTTGTGTTCTCCCCATCCTAAAGTTTTACAGATAGATTTTTTTTCTCACTTTCTTTGTGAACCAGAGGAGTCAGACATGTTGATTAAAATTTGATATTATCCTTGCTTCTCTGTAGAATAATATGATTGCCTGCCATACCCAATTTGTTAAGTTCTGCAACTTTTCTTGATTAACTTTTCAGGTTTATATTATGACGACCTATCATGTTCTCAGTGATCAAAGAAAATCCATTTTGGTTATTTTAGGGAAGATTTCACTTAACTCTACAAATATATTGTATTTTTCAATAAGTTAGGAACTGGGGGACTGGATAGGCTGCAAGATGACCAAAATGATTTTGGCCCCATGACGACACAAATCTTGGATGCCGGTGCCTCATCCAAACTTTCAGTGGAGTCTGAAGGTTTGACTCTTGCCTCTGAGTATCAGTAGTAACTATAACTTGAATTCCCAGGCAGGACAGGGGGTCCAAAGGAAGAGACACGGTTTGTCCTGCTTTTTATAGTTATTTTTATTTAATATAAAAATTCTATTTCATTAAGCACATATTTCTTTATGAAAATAATTCATCATTACGTGAAATCAAAGGCTTTCTGGAAAATTCTTTTTTCAGGGTCACCCCTGGAAGATCATGTATCACTGCTCTCTCTCTATTCTTATTCTCTCCCTGGCCTGGCAGTGATGGAGTTCCTTAGGGCTTTTTCTTTTCTTTTCTTTTATTCTTATATTTATTTATTAGAGAGAGAGAACACAAGCAGGGGTAGGGGCAGAGGCAGAGAGAGAGTGTAGAAGCAGACTCTGCTGAGCACAGAGCCAATGTGGGGCTTGGTGTGGGCCTCAGTGTGGGACTCCATCTCGTGACCCTGAGATCATGAACTAAGCTGAATCCAAGAGTCAGCCACTCAACTCACTGAACCAACCCTTTTAGGGCTTTTTTTTTTTTTTTTAAAGGTTCTCTTCTATCCTCTATCCTCTATCCTCTGCTATACTTACTCTTGGACTAAGCAATCTTTTTTACACATGTGGCTTCAATTATCATCTTTTTACTGATGTGAGAGACATTTCTCATTAAAAAAAAAAAAAATTGTGACTGCCCTGCCTTGTAACACCTTCCTATTGGAGAGAAAACTCCATAGTCTAAGTCTTGATAGGGTGGGACGTTATGTGGGATCGGGTGGGATGGTAAGCTTCTAGAGCAAAAGCTGGCTGGAACAGGATAGGGTTATCCACTGTGCAACTCCAAGGGGTTCTCATTCCCTTTGTAAAAACACTGAACACATATACACTGCTTGATTCTAGTGAGCAATAGTTATATTGTGGCCTGTAAATAGCTGAGCTCTGGAAAGTTCCAGGACATGTCATTTGCTAAAGACTGAACATGTCCTTCCAAATTTCATATGTTGAAACGTAATCCTCATTGTTATGCTATTTGGATATTGGGCCTTTAGGGGGGCATTATTAGGTCATGAGAATGGAGCCCTCATGTCTTTATAAAAGAGACCCCAGACAGCTCTCTTCTACCCTATAAAATACAAAAGGAATATAGTCATCCATGAACCAGGAAGCGGGCCCTCAGTAGACATTAAAGCTGGTGGTACCTGGATTTGGGGCTTCCCAGACTCCAGAATTGGGAGGAAGAAAACAATTTCTGATGTTTATAAGTCAACTAGTCTATATTATTTTTGTTGCAGCCACCCAGGCAAACTAAAGTACCATCAACAGAAAACATGAATGTGTACTCTGGATTTGAGCAGTTCTCTGGCCCTGAGCAGAAACTCTACCCAACTGCTTCCTGACAACTAGCGTATGGATGTGTGACTTAAACTTGGCTAACAGTGGCCTCTCACCTAATACTTTCAATCTCAACGAAGTGCTGCAAAGATGTAAGGCTGTGGAGAAGGCAGTGGCGGTGCTGCTTGACCACCATGCTCAGGATCGAGAGCAGCAACAGTGTCTGGTGGCCGTGTGGTCTAGCCAGAGTGGTGACTGGTGCTATCTCAGCAAGCCTGATGCTGACGTAGTTTGGCTGTGGTCTCTGAAGCTGGTCTTATTTACTTCCTGCCCAGGGAGAAAGACCACTTTTATAGCCTTTCTGTGGATTCTGTGGGCCCCCTGGTTTATCTTTCAGTGAATTGCTTTATGTCTAACTTAGGTAGACTTGGTTTGCAGATGAGGTCTTGTTATAGACATTGGGAACAGAAAGAGGCACAGGTGGGTGTATTTGTTTTCTGTTGATGCACAAGCTTAGTAGCTTCAAATAACACATATTTGCTGGCTCACAGTTTCTGGAGGTTAAAAGTCAGAGCAGTTTTGGAATGGAATTGGGCTCTTTGCTTCAGGGTCTCATTTGGCTGTAATCCAGGTGTTGGCCAGGGCTGAGGTCTCATCAGAGGCTCAACTGGAGAAAAATCTGCTCCCAAACTCATATTCAGGTTGTTGGACAGAACTGACTTTGTTGCAGCTATAGAATTCTTGGAATATTGCTTCCTCAAGACCAGCAGGGGAAAGGGAAGGGGAGGGAAGACAGAGGAGGGAGGAGAGGAGAGAGGGAGATAAAGTGAGTTACTGCCAAGTTGTATGCATATATACATATATATGTATATTATATATAGTATACTTAACAGTATAATCATGAAGCAATAGTCCATCACCTTTCCTATATAAGGTGGACATTAAGGGAGTGGCATCTCATCATCTTTCCCATGGTCAGTTGGTTAGAAATAAGTCAAAACTCTTGCTTACCCTCAAGGTTACACAAAGATGTGAACATCTTTGTGGTCACTGGGGCATCACTTTAGGATCTGTAACAGTAAGGAAGATGCTTTTGGCTCTCAGGCTTGTCTGGGACTGAAGACATTGAAAACTTGTTAGTATTCAAGGATAGAAAATCTGGAGGCTCACCTCACATGAAGGCAAAACAGTTATCACCTGTAGTCATTTGCAGTGATGTAGCCTCTGAAGGTAAGACTTTGTTCTTGCCGCTGTACACAGTGGTGGAATGGAATGGAATGACTACTTCTGAAAGCACTGCATTGCTAATGAAAGTGAATGACGTGTTAAATTGTAAATTTTTGGTTCAGATCTTTTTTAAACCATACTCATACAGTGCTCTCAGATTTATCTGGGAACTTATGACTGTGCTTTAAAAAATTATCTTGAAGAGTCACGGCAGAAAACCGTATTCAAAGGGCGCCTGAGTGGCTCAGTTGGTTAAGCGACTGCCTTCAGCTCCGGTCATGCTCCGGGATTGAGCCCCACATCTGGCTGCCTGCTTGGCGGGAAGCCTGCTTCTCCCTCTCTCACTCCCCCTGCTTGTGTTCCCTCTCTGGCTGTGTTTCTCTCTGTCAAATAAATAAAAATCTTAAAAAAAAAAAAAAAGAAAGAAAAGAAAACCGTATTCAAGATGGCTCTGTGAATTGAATGCGGGTCAGCTGTTATGTCACAGTTAAGGCACTCATCAGTGAAGACTGATGCTGTGAGTGTTAGAAGGGCATATGTGGGAGGATTTAGAAAATTTGGAATTATCCTTATTATGTATCAGCTACTGTCCTCCCCTGTCTCATCAAACCCTTTCCTTCTTGTCCTAGGAGGCTGTTTCTGCTCTACTTTTAGATTTTGAAAGAGGAACACTGTCCTTCTGTGCCAGCAGTTTTTATTATAGACCATGTAACTAGAGTTAGATCTTAACGTAGCTCCAGGGAACAATTACAAATCAAACCTGGGAGGAGAGTTACTTCCCCCTCCCTTCCCCAACACACACACACACACACACACACACACACACACACACACATCCAAGGTATCGTCTCATAAAAAATCAAGAGTCTTATTTTTCTTGCTTCCTCTGACTTATTAAGGTTTTAAAAAATAACTGCTTGGTAGTGGGGAGAGTGTGAGTGAACAGGCTTCCCCATATACAGGGAAAGGATGTTTAATTTGCATAAACCTTCTGGATAATTTGGTAAAATGCATCAAACAATTTTAAAATGTTTATACTCTTTGAATTAGTAATTCCATTTCTAAAAATAAATCCTAAGGACATAATAATGCAAATGTGTAGAGATTTAGCTACAATAATGTTCATCATATTATTAAAATAGCAGAAAATTGGATAAACCTAAATTTCCAACAGATAGACATTAGTTGAATAAATTTTGGTGTATCTATGCAATTGAAATTCTTTACAGCTATTAAAACATTATAACACGGAAGAGTATTTATTGAGACAGAAAGAGTATTATATTTTTAATATAATTCAACAGGTTATAAATAGCATGTATTGTATGATTTCTTATTTTTGAGTGTGTATGAAAGAGAGAAAGAGAAAGAGAGAGAGAGAAAGCTTGAAAATATTTACACCAAAATGTTCACAGTAGTTATTTTCAACAGAAGAATTAGGAGAGATTTTTATTTTCTGTTTTTTTTCCCCTGTATGTTTATTTGTAAATATTCCCAGGGAATTTGAACCACTTTTGTATAAGAAATAAAAATAATCATACCTGCCCAAATTCTCATTCTGTCAGACAGATGGTCAACCTGTTCTTCCTCTGATATTGGCTAGGGCAGGAGGAGAGCCTCTGACACACATTTCATCCAAGACCCTTACTTTACAAATGAGGAAATAGAGATCCTCTGAGGGACTCCCTGGACATATGGAAGAACTTCTAAATACATGCCAGAACTTCTAAAATACAAAACGCCTGACAGAGACAATTTCAGCTTGTGGTTTTCAAAGTATGCTTTTAGAACTTGAAGTGTCAGGGAAGTTGCCTCAGGAACTGTGTGGGTAGGTGTGGTGGGCACAGTGGGCACAGTGCGGTGGGGGGGGAGCACGGCCCACTTTGATACCCTAAGCTGAGTCCCTTCAAAAGCAGTTTCTTTTTGTATTAGCGCTCTCCAGAGAAACCAAATTAGTAAGCTATGTATATATATAAGAGAGATTTATTATAAGGAATTGGTTTACATGATGATGGAGGCTGAGGAGTCCCGATCCAGGAGAACTGATGATAGGGTCCCAGTCTGAGTGGGAAGCCCCAGAAGCAGGAGAGTTGATGACGTCATGTTTCAGGGCACATCCGAAGGCCTAAGAACCAGCAGAGCCAATGGTGTAAGTTCCAGTCTGAGTCTGAAGCCAAAGGTAGGAAAAGACCAAGGCCCCAAAGCCAGTTGTGCAGAAAGATAGAAATATTTCTTTCTTAGCCTTTTATTCTATTCAGACCTTCCACAGGTTGGATGAGGCCCACCAACACTGGGGAAGGCCATCTGCTTTACGCAGTCTACCATTCAAATGTTAATCTCATCCAAAATCACTATCACAGGCACAGTCAGAAATAACATTTAACCAAATATCTGGGCACCCTGTGGCCTAGTCAAGTTGACACATAAAATTAACCATAATGTATATTTAGTGTTTTATTGTTTTAATTGTGGAAAAGCAGAGTTCTTTTGCTTCCATTAGTTAATATGATCTCCAGTTGGTATCAGATAGGTTGCTTTAGATTGATAGTCCTGGTAAATAAAATGTCTTATAAAATGGAAATTGACTTGCTTTCATAATTATGAAGCCAAGATGTGGGGTAGTCTTCTGGCATTATTCAGTCAGTCCTTCAGTTTGGTTTCTCTGATATACTCTGAACTTTATTCTTCTTCATTTACTGACTTCTTTCTAAGCCTGGCTTTGCTTATGATCGCTTTCTGACTTACAGAGAGAGAAAAACAATGCCTTGCCCCTCTACCCACCCCCCCTTGCCCTCTCTGCCAACAACCAAACAGATTCTTGATATCTACTCTGATTAAACCATCCCAGAGCCAATCACTGTAGCCACTGGAATGTCATTAACAATTTGCTTTAGGTATCATTTTGAAAAAGGATGGATGGGGTTACTTTGGTTGGCTTAGATCAACAGACTACTGTCCCAAGCCAGATTTATCCTGCTGCCTGTTTCTGTAGTTTTATTGGGACATAGCCAGACCCTTTTGTTTACTTATTGCCTATAGTGTGTTCAAGATACAGCAGCACAGTTAAGTACTTACAACCATCTGGCTCAGAAGGCCTAAAATATTTGCTGTCTGACGCTTTACAGAAAAGTCTGCTGATCCCTGGCTTAGATTAATCAGACCCCACTCCTGGAGCTGGGTTAGAGTCAATCCTACCCAAACTTTAAAGCTGCTAGAGAACAGGGAGATTGGATAGAGTGGGGAAGACCTCTCCTCCATACTGTACAACCCATTGGAATCATTCCTGTTCTGATATTTCTGTTGACTGGCAGTCTTCCACGTTGGCCTTGTGCTGCCTTTTCTCACCACCATGGAACAGGCTGTGTTTCAAAGATCTCTCACTCTGAAATCCTAGTTGGGGTTCAGTTTCTCCCTTACCATGTTCCACACTCACTCTACCCCAGTCCCAGACCCTCCCAGTTCTGCCCTTTTCTTCTCTGGATTTCTTTCTTTCTTTCTTTCTTTCTTTCTTTCTTTCTTTCTTTCTTTCTTTCTTTCTTTCTTTCTTTCTTTCTTTTAAGATTTTTATTTATTTATTTACTTTTAAGTTTTTGTTTTTTTTTTTTAAGATTTTTATTTATTTGACAGAGAGAAACACAGCTAGAGAGGGAACACAAACAGGGGGAGTAAAAGAGGGAGAAGCAGGCTTTCTTCTGAGCAGGTTGCCCAATGCAGGGCTCGATCCTGGGACTCTGGGATCATGACCTGAGCCAAAGGTAGACACTTAACGACTGGGCCACACAGGTGCCCCTTCTTGTATCTTTTATATTCCAGACAACTCTGTCCCAAATTCTTTTGCTGAAAGAAGGCAAACATGGCTGGAGTCACTGAGCCTTTCCTCCCCACAGGATGGCTCTGTCCACAGAAACCTCTCCCAAATTGCTAGTCGAGCTCAGCCAAGTTGGCCAACACTTTGTTGCCAATGCTGTCACACATTTGCATGCTCTTCCCCACACACCATCTCTGCTCTCTTATGGAGGTGACAATAGTGACTAATGTTTCTTGTATAGTAATCTAAGCATGCTTGTATATATGTCTTATCTCATCATCTTCACAAATCTTTAAGTGGTCTACTCAGACACACATATTAGGGATGAAGAACCTGAAGCTTAGTAAGAGCTAGTAATTTGCCTATAGTCACCATTTGGTAACTGACAGATCAGGGATTTGAAACCAGGTCTGATGGAGTCCACGATTCTGAGTACTTGATCGCTTTACCATATTGCTTCTTCTTGTTTCTTCCCACAAAAGCTGTAAGATACTCATCTGGATCCTGTGCAGTTCCTTCCCATTTCTCAGATATTCAAGGAACTTTGGAAACTAAACACCCTTTTCTTGAGTTCTAACATTATCTTCTCACCAGGATTCAAGGGTGTCAGGCAAGTAGGTTAAATCTCCTTGAACTAGAACCTTGGAGACCTTATAGACAACCAAAGGAAGGAAAGACAGTGGACCAGAGGTAGATTTTGGGTAATTAAACAACTCCCCAATGTCTATCCTCATTTATACTCCCATATTCCTATCTTCTAGCAGGAGAGAAGCCCCAGCCCAGGGGGTCCTGAGTTGGATTCCAGCATTCACAGTCAGATGGCTGTGGCAAGTCAGGTTTTCCAGAGAAACAGACAGATGATATGGATAACATCTATATATCTGTATCCAATATGTAGAGTACATAGGTGGGTATAGGATGATGTAATGATTAAGAGCATGGGTGTCAAGTTTAGATCAATATTTGAGTCTGACTTCCATTATTCTCTGGCTCTGTACACTCTGTATCTCAGTGCCCTAGGCATTAGTTTCTGTATTTTTAAATTGGGGGTAGCAAGAATGTCTACCACCTGTTGTTGTTGGGAAGACAGTAAAGTGAACCAGAGTCTTCCCCTTAGTGCTGTGCACATACTAAGTGCTTATTAAATGCTAGCTGCAATCAGAAGGCAAGTGTTCTCCTCTGTCACCAAGGGCTCTTTCCAGTCTGTGGGCACTGTCTTTGGTTAAGGTTATCTATGCTTCTCATTCCCCCTACCCCTGGCTCACCAGGCGATGCAGCTTTAAACCACCCCTCAATGTCTCCTCGAATTTTCTGGCCTTGCCTCTGAGCTCAGTCTGGGATTCTGATGATGCCAATTGCCCAGCATGGCTTCCATTAACTGCCGGTGTTTGCCCTCTTCTCCTTCAGAAAGATCCTGTGCCCTGGGAAATGAATGTCAAAACACCAGACTTGTTGCAGAGGCCTTTTTTCCCCCTCCACTTAAGAGCCCTTAGAGGTCAAAAGAAAATAGATTTAAATATTTCCCGGGCAAGTGCAGGCCTCACAGGGCTCTGCAGTGGGCCCAGGATGGGAGCTTTTTACACCTTCCCTGGCTTCTACCAGCCAGCCGACCTAATATTGATTTCCCTGGAGTCTGCCTGAGGTCACTGTAGTCAACAATAGCAGAGTGCATTCTCCATTAGTTATGATGAGTGGTTAAAACTACTTTTCTTTTTCCTTAGAAGGTGAAGGAAAGGGAACCTCTCCTTGGAGAAGAAAATTGAGTAGAACATTTGTATCTTTTTTCCCTGATTTTGCAAGATGTATTTCATGAAGTCAGCTCTCAATAAAACCCGTAACTGAATGGACAAATATCTAAATATAAATTCAGAGGAGGGCACAGAGAATTAAAGGATTTGGCCATAAGTCATCCATAGGATTTTTCACACGAGCAGCACAGAAACAAGGCTGCCACCTTCTCAGAATCACAAAATGCCAGGACCACAAGGAAAAGCCTCTCACCCCTTCTGTTACAGATGGGTAGACTGAGGCTCAGAGAGGAAGGACTCCCTGGGCTGGGTGGCTTTCTCCAATCCCAGGCTCGGAATCTCAGCACTGCACTAAACCACCTTCATCACCCTGGAGACATGAACCTGACATGCACCACTAACATTTTATGAAGCTGTTTCCCTCTCTGTGAATATGTTACAGCACTGATGTCCCTGGGTTTTGGAGAGGATTACTGAAAACAAACAGAAACGTGCGGACGAGAATCTGACACCAGTATTTCACAGGTTGCTAGCAGATGTGTGTTGAATCTAGATCAAGTATGCTTTTTCTTTCTCGGTGGCAGCAAGGGGATTATCTACTATTTTGGATTACTTATGGCACCTTGCTCCTCTGTGAAATGCAGGTTGGTTTTCCTTGTTAGATTTGGAGAATTCACAGGTGCTTAGAACATTTTATCGGTTGTTTGAGTCCACTGATGATGGCTCGTTTCTTGCAGTGCTCACACTTGACCTTAGACATGTTTGGGCATGTATCCCATGTGTGGTCACAGGCAGCACACTCTGCCTGCGTCAAAGGAGGAAAACGCTGTCTTTCAACGCATGGGCTTTCTACAGTCCTGGTTTCCTCACCACAACCCTGGGAGGTGAGCAGGGCGTATGTCCTTCGCACCCTGATGATTCAAGGATGAAACGTGAGATTTAGAAATTTTATTAGTTATTCTTGGTCACACAGTAGTTAAGTGGGGAGCCCGGGCCTAAAATGTGAGTTCCTACATCCCTGTCCAGAGGCTCAGCCATGGCAAGTGGATCAGGACACAGATGCTTGTGTGAAGCCACCCCTGGCTGGTGATCTGTAGCTCTCCTCTGAAGGTCATGGCCAGTGCACAAATCAAGCGAAATATAAACCACCAAATATATTTGTCAAGCGTATTTGCATAACTATCCAGTGTATTTGTAAAAAGGGAGGTTAATTAGGTTAATGGAACCCCACGCAGAGATGGTATTTTATAGTTTCTAAAATACTTTCAGATGCATTATGTCACCTGATCTTAGAAATAGGTCTGAGGGCAAGTTTACTGTTCTCTTTATTTCTATTTACTCTTGCAAGAAATGAGACTCAGAGTGGTGAAATGACTTGTCCAAGAGCCCATGGACAAAAACATGTTGGAATCTCCCATCTGAATACTGTTCTATCAATTCTGTCATCTTTCCACTAACCTAAACTGTATCCAGCAGTGGACATGTATATTATTTTTAGCCAAAACAGTGATTTATTTCATTTGTACCATGAGCCACACCCTGTGCTGGGTGGAATGTTATGAGATCATAGATTAAAGAAGTCAATACACTAAATATGCAAATGGCATTGGTTAAATAAATAATGCATAACTATATCATTATTATAAAAATGAGATAAATAACTACTACTTCTCCCGTTTCATTTCCCAGTCTTACGTTCTCTTGTTTTTTGATAGTATCTGTTGGCTCCTTAATGGCTTCCTTCTAGTATGTGCTTGAAGTCGCTGATGCTCAGTGCAAAAAGGGAGCATTCACTCTGAAAACCCATTCAGGTTCTGCTTCCCCCACCTCTGCTTGTGACACCCCTACTTCCCTATGATTCCCCTGGTAGCTGGTTAGCTGCGCTCTTGCTGTCCATTCCCTTCATAACGATGGCCTGGCTTTGATTTCACTATCTCTCCAGATGCTGACTCCTGATTGCCCCTCTAGACTCTCTCTACTACTGACCCTCTCCAGATCTCAGTTTTCCTCATCTCTGTATTGGGGGTAATAACACCTATCTCCTAGAATTCTAAGGAGGGTTAAATGGGTTAACACATGTAAAGTACTTCAAATAAGTGCTCAGGAAATACTAGCCATTCATATTTCTGTTATGTCCTTCATGTAAGTGATATTTATCCTTTGTGCCTTCCCGGACGCTTAGACCCAGGCTGGGTGCATTACTCATCCTGCTAATTTGGGAGGGACTCTGCACAGGATCCGTGAGTACCACCAGGGCTACTATACTTTCCAGAATGGGCTACATGTTGTGGAATAGCTCACACAGTAGTTAAGAGCCACCTCTTAACCTCTTGTTTTCAAAGCCCACGAGAACCAACCCTGGGTACTTAATGCCTAGAGCTCCTAGACCCTCACCTTCCCCTTCCACATTAGAGAGGTTTCCCAGGGGCCTATTCGCTCAGGGCTTTCACTTCTAGATCTCTTGGGTACAGCCAGCCCCTTGAAAACTTAGAGGACACTCCCCACCTCTATAAAGCTGTTGGGGAGAAAGAGGCAGGGTGGTGGGGAAAGGACAGCTCTGCTTCCTTATAGGGATTGCTTTTTGTAACACACCCGAGTTTATAAGGAAATGCAATTGAATCTGCCATTATGTTTAAAAAAATCAAGACACTCGGTTATGAAACATAGAACATATAATTAACTTTATTGAGCAGAACAAAGCATTTTATAAAAACTCACTCAGACTGAATTAATATAAGGATACTTAGCATAATGTGTATAGTTTAAATTACCGCCTACTAATCATCAAGCAGTTGAGTGGTAAAGTTGTTAGACTTTCAATTTGCAAACAAGTAGAAGAAGGAAGGGCCTATTTTTACTTTCCAATGATTAGATAGAGCATACATTTGCCCAACTGTGGTGTGGTTTCACATAAAAAAGATAAGGTTCAGCTCTGAGTCTTGACATCTCAACCTGATGCATGCCCTGGTTCAAGTCTACTTTGTGCTATTAGTCAGTCTGGCTTCCTATCTCATGTAGCATTACCTCCATACTGAAGATCGCCTCAACCCCACAGGAGCAAAGCTCCCCATCCTCCTCCCCACCCCCTAAGATCAGTCCTGATCCCAAATGAGAGACATTTAAATAACCACAACTTAATGGCTAGCTAAGTGCATGGATTCAGCTTCAAGTCACTCTACCTGCTGACATGTCTCCTTATACTGCAAGCCCCCCCCCCACCCGGAGTTCCATGGATTTCTGCTTCTGCATGTTCCACTGTAAGATTCTTCCTATTTCACCTCCACTCTACCTCCGTCATGTGGTGAAGTTTCCAGATCCTTGTTGTCTTCAGGAAGATACATAAGGGATAGAAGTGTGATGTTTTATCCTGTCCTATTGGAGAGACGGTGGGAAATATTAAGAATCAAGTGGGTTAGGGTCTGAGCTTTGGCACTGATCAAGTGAACTTGAATCAGGATATCAGAATAAGTGAGTCAATTAAGAATCTTGGCTATAAGGGACAGCAATACTATACTACTCATCCTGGCTTAAGAAACGGGATTTTGGGAGGGGGTCAAGATGGCGGAAGGCCAGGTGACCGCATTTCAGGGAGTTCCCTGAAGAGAGCTGAATTCCAGCAAAAAAACCACTACAAGACCATCGTGAACACCCATGAAACCAGCCTGAAATGTGATATTTCCCACTTCTGGACCACCACGAGAGACAAAGAACATCGGCAAAAAGGTAGAAACAAATTGGAGGGTCTGGAGGCTTGCCCCCAGAGACAGGGGAGTGGGGGAGGAAGCCCGCAGAGCTGAACCATTGAAAACAAATACCGGAAAAGGAAAGTGCTCTGTGAG
>PITA01024474.1:0-26192 GCA_004023965.1 Spilogale gracilis | reverse complement strand
CCACCATGTCCAGTTGGTCCAAAGCACCTCTGCGCCCTCTGGCGGCCGCAGCTCCCCGCAGACGGGCTCGCACCTGTTTTTGCTTCTCAGTCCAACAGCCCAAACACAGATGCTTCAAACATTTGGGCATAGCTTCACCACCGAGCGAAGGTCACCAGGGGCAGAAAGTATAACAAGGAATCGTTGGCGCTGCGTGCTCTGGGTAGCAGCCGACTGGGAAGAACAGCAGGCAGGCCTCCAATTCTATTTATTCCACACAGTTCTGCTCTGTTTTAACACCCAGTGCGGTCCTGGTGCTTGCATAGAACAAGGTCTTTTTCTACAGTGCCCCACAGACCCTCTCGGACGCCTCTCCCTACTGTGACTTGCCTGACTGCTGTTCAAATACCTGTCATGCAGTGGCTTTGAGCAATGACTATGCAAACACTAGACCGCTCATGCAACCCCTGGAATTCAATGCCTGGCAGCGGAGAGGCAGCAAAGACAACGGAAACAGATAATTGCTAGTCTCATACCCTTGTGCAAGGACCTACGAGCTCGGATTATCAAGGAGAGAGACAGAGAGACAGACAGAGAGAGCACTTGGGAGCTGTTGGTTGAGTTTTTCTATTCTATCACACTCAAATTTCCCTTTAGTTTACATTTAAACCACCTCCTGTAAACATACCTCCTTCATTTCCAGGCTAGGGTTAAATTACCCCAAATCAGTAACTCCTTCCAAGAAAGGTAGTACAAAGTCTCTTCGTTGTATCCCAGGAACACCAAAGCATCTAATTACAGACGCTGTGCTCATTCCTGTCAAGTGCCATATATTCACTCTCTGTACACACACACACACACACACACACACCTTTTTTTTCACTTTCTGTAGCTAACTTCTTTGGAAAGTAGATCCCAATTAATTTGCCACATCAGAAGTAAAGCTTCAACCAAAGATGGTAGCTGGGCAATCTCTCCATATAACGCAGGGGTCATCCCATTAGAACTCTTTCACCGCCCTCCCCCAACCAAAACATCTCTAACTCCTATTCCAACCACTTCTTTCTGCCCCCCCCCTGAGTCGGTCAGAATGAGAGAAATTAGCACAGCAGAGCAGCTCCATTCCTTTCTGGAAGTTTTTGCCAGGATGCCTTTTAGGATGAATGCTGCTCTCTACCCTTGTGCAAAATGAGAATGTTGGCAGATAACCCATGAGGGGCCTGGAGACTGCTTTCATAAACTTGTTGCATGGGGGAGTGAAATTCATAGTTTCATATGTTAAGAGACACGCAGGTCACTAGTGTTTCTTCTAATCATACTACTTCTCATTTCTCAAAACATCTTCTCATGCCAGTTCTTACATTTGAACATAGAACATAGTGTCTCCATACCCCTTGACTCAGTTCTAAGGCTTCATTAAGGTCCATATTTTGTCTTTTGTAAAGCTCAAATTAGTCACATGATACCCTGCTATCCTCTCTTCTAGATTGTTCTGGCCGAAGAAACTAGATATTCAGTTATCAGCAAGCTGCTTTCTTTCCAAGCTTCCATTTCCCAGTGCTGTTTTTTCCTCTTGTCCTGTCACTAACCATCCCAAGTCAAATGGTAAAACTGTACTGGTTCCTGGATCCAGCCTTCGTCCTCTTCTCTATGCTGCTCACGGCGCTCTAGTGAGGCCCCATTCTCAGTAATGTTAGGTAGATCTGAAACACCCTCACTAAATGTTCCCCCCACTTAAGTAACTCAACAGCAACAGAAAGTGGGATAGGAAAAAAAAAAAAAAGCACAAAGCATGTTGGTTTTGAGGTTGGTCGGTAGCAAAGTTTGGGGGATGCCATGTGGTACCCCTGGTAATGCTTTTTCCTGCATGCTTTCCTTAGCACTGACTATTAAGAAATTACTGCTAAAAGATGGTCAGTGGACCCTCAGCCTTTAGGTCTGTAATTTCAAGTTACAAAGAAAAGCAAAGTTATGACAATTTTCTAAGGCCCATACCTATCAGCTGTGCCCGGAGAGAAGAGCTGCTACATTCAAATTCCAAGAATATTTATACTCTCCCTGAACTAGCATCCACATATTGTTCTTGTTTGTTTTATTAAATAAGCTCTACACTCACACAGGGTGTGAACTCACAACCCCGAGATCGAGACTCACATGCTCTATCAACTGGGCCAGCCGGGGCCCCAACTAGCATCCACTTCTAGTAGTTCATATCAGAAAACAGCCCACTCTTCAAACCTAGACTAAAATACATTAAAATACATTAAATAAAAGACATTAATAAAAGTCTTTCCATTGATCATAAGCTCTCTAGCCATCGAAAATAAGAACCAACCACCTAAGAGTTATCACGACCATTCAATTTGTAGGAAGAATATTTTTTTTTATCAATATGCAATTTTATCTTCAATAGTATAAAAAAGTGGGGAAATTTATAGCTCTTACCTGGATTTTCAGTCCATCTAAAGAAGGGCACCTGAGACATGTTGGCGGAATCACTGAAGATAAACCATGAAGCTGATAAGTCCCAGTCATGAGACCAAAGTGATCCTTGCCTGCCCTTCCGGTAAACTAGTTGTTAGCCAAGAGCACTGACCTCTAAGTGGAGTGCTAGTTGATGCAAAAAAAAAAAATCCCTGAAAGGTCTAAATGTGATAGCTACTTTCCTAACAGACTGATATCTTACAACTTCCTTTACTGCAGATCATTTAAAAAAGAAAGTGTTCGGATGTTTCTATTACACCTCTCTTTTTTATAAACGTCATGATGACAATAATTCCCCACTTACACTCTTTGAATGGCCGCTGCCAGCTGAGTGTAAAGACGAGGAATGAGAATTCTCTTCCAAATTCACGTACATAGGGTTAGAAGGAATATCCCAGTCATTTTTTCAGAAAGAAATACAAAATGCAATGTCTAGTGACTTTGGTGCTCTGACAAGAAATAATGACATTGGTCAGTGGGGTAGAGAGAGTGAAAGAGAGTGAAAATATCATGCTCCCTTTGTTCTGTACTTTCGGAACAGTGAAGTCGGCGTAGGTCACTCACTAGTAGTGTGACCTACACCCAGCTACGAAAAAACTCAAGTAGTACTCCAAGAGGCCAAGAGTTACTTTAATAATTTTTTTTAAAAAGTTTAAATGGCAACACAACCGTAAAGTCGGTACATCACAGAAACGAAGGTCTTTGCAGGCAACACTGATTGGGAATAGCAAAACACTCAGCTGGTGAAAAAAATGAAACTCTAAATTATATACAATAGTAGCTAAGGGTGATATTGAAAAACAGTCTTATTTACTGTGACTCAGGATTTAACTTGCCATTATCTATTGCTTATTTATTCAGGGTTGTAAATAATACTTATATAGAGACATAGAGATGTGTAAAAATGAAACATTGTGAAAAAAATACAATTTTTCAATTTCATATGAAACTCAAAGTATAAGTTTTGTCCAATATGGAATGTACCTACATCTGTTTATATTAGGGCTCTAAAATCCATTTAAAAATTGTCTTTTTGTTTTTAAAAAAAGGACAGCTGGCCCACCATGCAAGTTCGCTGTATATCTTGCTTGCTCCAAACGAGCATTTTCAGGTGAGGTCTGCTTTTTCTGTCCAAAGTCAGGTATGATTCGGTTGAAGGTGTACTGGCCCGACTGTGGGAAGAGTCTCGGTGAAGAGTCTGATGGCAGCATCCGGATAAGGGGCAGTCTCAGGAATGCAGAGTGAGTAGAGAAGAGGGAGGTAAGAGCCCAAATCCTTATGAAGGATGACGTTCAGTTGTTAAATTTTAAGGGGTACCCAATGGCTTTTTCCAGGCACTCAACTAAAGAGCCAGCGGAAAGAAAATCCCTCTCTACCTCTACGAATTTGATGTAGATGGATTTGGGGGAAACTCCAGGCTCCACAATACAGTTCTGGGACAAAAACCCATTAATACCAACCCAATCTTTGCTGAAGGTTTTGGTATTTGCCTGGAAATGTAAAAACAAACATTGCTGGAGAGTCCTGACCTCAGCAATCCCGAGGTAGCAATAGATTATTCGGGTGGGTTCGATTTCCACTTGTAACGAGGCTTGTGCTGAGAGGGTCTCCAGGTCAACCCGGCCCTCCTTTCCTGGGTCCAGAGAACGTCGCTCCAGGTGTGGCGAGGGGGGCCTCTCCATACATTCTTCGTAGCCAATGGCATAAAGGCCTGGACTTTTGGGAATGCCTCCTGGTAATAAATATTGAACCACGTTCCCACCAGTTGGTTTGGAATGGGCAATGGGGATCCAGTCAATTTCCATGTGCAGCTCTAGGCACCTGGCTTCACTAATGGTGATCTCTAAAAACTTGTAGTAAACATTTTTCCAGTTCATTTTCTGCACGCGGGTCATAATGATCCGTCCCTCAGGCTTCTCGGAGTTGAAGTACTCCCGAAGTCGCTTGCCAAGGGGCACCTGGGAGCTGATCTCAGCATAATGGTAACGAATATCTTCTTTCCAACGGGTGTTATAACCAATCCCAAAAATGGCCAGTTTGTTGGAAAGATGAAGCCTTGAAAAGTCCGTCCAGCTCTGAAACAGTTCCCATTTCAATTGTACTGATTCCAAAATCTGTACGATATTTTGCATGATGTCTCTCTTCCTAGAAAGAGAAATACAAAGTCAAATTCCTCAGGTGTCGAGCTCAACACGGTGCAACAGAATTTCTGCAATGATGCAAATGTTCTGTATCTGCGCTATCCAATATGGTAGTTATTAGCACTTACTATGTGAACGGTGTGAGCAGGATAGGAAATTTTTAGTCAAATTTTGAAATTATGTTTAAATAGCCACATGTTGGGGCGCCTGCGTGGCTCAGTCATTAAATGTCTGCCTTCGGCTCGGGTCATGATCCTGGAGTCCAGAATCAAGCCCCGCATCGGGCTCCCCGTTTGGCAGGAAGCCTGCTTCTCCCTCTCCCACTTCTCTCCCTGCTTGTGTTCCCTCTCTGGCTGTCTCTCTCTCTGTCAAATAAGTAACATCTTAAAAATAAATAAATAGTCACATGTGATTCGTGTCTACCATACTGGATAGCGCAGGTCAAGATAAACATCATATTCAGATCTGAGAAACACTCTTTCCTACGAAATTTTTAGCAATTAATGATAAAGTGCTTTCCATTACTTCTGTAGTCTGGCCTTATTAAACTTAGTAACTACTGATATGTAAGACCCTAGGATTTCAGAAACCCAAGGATCAAGTATTTAAAATTTTTTTAATTTTTAATTTATTATTATTAATTCCAGTATAGTTAACACACAGTGTTTTATTAGTTCCAGGTGTACAATCTAGGGATTCAACACGTCCATACAACATGACAGGTGCACTCCTTAAACCCCATCCCCTGTTTCCCCCTCTGGGAATCATCAGTTTGTTCTCTATAGTTGGAAAGTCTGTTAGTTGCTTTGTCTCTCTCTTTCCCCTTTGCTCGTTTTGTTTCTTAACTCCCACATGCGAGTGAAATCACATGGTATCTGTCTTCTCTGATTGACTTACTGATATATAAAGTGGCTATTATAATGCACATATGGCCCTTCCAACCTAAGTACCAAAGGCAGGCAGAGGATGTTGTATTCAAAATGGCATCCTGGGTGGCGCCTGGGTGGCTCAGTTGGTTAACCAACTGCCTTCGGCTCAGGTCATGATCCTGGAGACCTGGGATCGAGCCCCACATCGGGCTCCCTGCTCGGCAGGAAGCCTGCTTCTCCCTCTCTCACTCCCCTTGCTTGTGTTCCCTCTCTGTCTGTGTTTCTCTCTGTCAAATAAATAAAATCTTTATTAAAAAAAAAATGGCATCCTGTTTCACTTAAAATAATGAAGAGCTTAATTTCTAACTTGGAAATTCTTAGAGTTCAGTAATTTTGGCCCATACATGCTTGTTGTAGGAAATGTACCACTGATTACATCTAACGGCCTGATGCAGAAACAAAATATTTTCTTCTGTGTGTCTGAAACTCATTACGATGTAAATGTAGAAGTGTTGAATGTAGAAGTGTCAGTTATGCACAGAATTAAGATCTGCGAATTCAGATGGAAAAGGTCTACATCAAGCTTAGAGGGGAAAATGAGTGAGTGGAGACTATTCTAGAAAATATTTTCTAAAGGGGAGCAAAAGTATAGAAATGATTTCAATTTGGATTTGGATAGTTAACAGAGTAAGGCTGAATGTGCAAGGCTGAATGTGCTGGAAAGTTTTTGTTTCAAAAGCTGCTTAACTCATATAATCGTAACTGATACTTCACAATAATTCATGCACTATATGTGAACGTATGTACTTAAAAGTTTGTTTCTCGGGGCGCCTGGGTGGCTCAGTTGGTTAAACAACTGCCTTCGGCTCAGGTCATGATCCCGGAGATCCGGGATCGAGTCCCGCATCGGGCTCCCTGCTCAGCAGGAAGCCTGCTTCTCCCTCTCTCAGTCCCCCTGCTTGTGTTCCCTCTCTGGCCGTGTTTCTCTCTGTCAAATAAATAAAATCTTAAAAAAAAAAAAGTCTGTTTCTCGGGTGCCTGGGTGGCTCAGTGGGTTAAAGCCTCTGCCTTCGGCTCAGGTCATGATCTCAGGGTCCTGGGATCGAGGCCCACGTCCGGCTCTCTGCTCAGCAGGGAGCCTGTTTCCTCTTCTCTCTCTGCCTGCCTCTCTGCCTACTTGTGATCTCTCTCTGTCAAATAAATAAATAAAATCTTTTAAAAAATATAAAAAAAAAGTTTGTTTCTCAAGTGTGGCAAGACTTTTGATATCAAAAGATTGAAGTCTATTAAATATTAACTTAGTAACATCTATTACAGTCTACATCCATCATAGATTTAAGCCAAAAAAATACTCGATGACCACTCTTATGTATGATCAAACACAGGCAACAGAAGAGGGCGTACATGGTTGCTAACAGCTTCTTGGAAGGATACAGTGCTTGAAAGTTTCCTATTAAATCCTTGTATCTTTCTAGGGGAAGAGTTTGGGGAACAAACTGGGGAACCTCCCACGTTCTCATTCTCAGTCTGTCCTCTTACTCTCTTTGGCTTTCTCTGCAAGATGACAAAAATGCTAAGATTTTGTCCCCTGCTGTTTCTCGGAGCCAGACTGCCCTAGACTTATCCTCCACTCTTCAGTTTGTCACGGAAGTTCTCAAGCATCAGAGTGGCCATCTAGATGAAATCTCTGCATTGCTGGAGAACTGTTTCTCCTCAGAGTACACAAAGGTCCTCGATGATCATTCGTATTTAGCTTGGTGCTCGGGAGATGAAGCTATAGGACCATGTTTCTGCATGAATGCTTGAAAAGCTCTCTTTCATAGCCACTATCCTTCCTTGTCCTCTTTTGAAATGCGACACTGATCTCAAGGACCAGGTTAAGGAGCTGGGATAGAGGGCAGAGATTTTCATTGATTCTGCTCACTGATACATCCCAATGCCTGAAATAAAGTGGGCACTTGGCAAATTAACTTATTGACTGAATGAGCAGGTTAGGAGACTCTTTTTTATGGATAAAGGATGGTGTGTGTGTGTGTGTGTGTGTGTGTGTGTGTGTGCCAGAGAGAGCACAAGCAGGGGGAGCAGCAGGGAGAGGGAGAAGCAAGTTCCCCTAGGAGTAGGGAGCCTGATGTGGGGCTTGCTCCCAGGATCCCGAGATTATGACCTGAGCCAAAGGCAGTTGCTTTACCAACTGAGCCACTCAGGCGCCCCAAAGGATGGTATATTTGAACTACAGGCTCTGCCTGCTAGCTCAGGCTCATCCCACTTAGACAGGGGGGAAAAAAAAACAATGCCCAGATGAAATTATTTTATTCAGCACTGCCCTAGCCCTAAATCATCCATAAGGAATAGTTCTGAGGAAACCTGCATTGGAAACTAAATGGTCTATTAGGAACCATTTTAAAATTTCTCAGCATATGAGCTAAAACCTGGAGAAGAGGCAGCAGAACTATCCATTTCTATGGAACCTGCTGATCTGACATCAGTCTGGAGATTCCTGGGCCTAAGACTCATCACATTTTCAAAACTTCGGAGCACAGTAAAAATGAGACCCGGTTATTTAAATGGCTCCAGAGAAGGGTCTATTTTAGTTCCCGATTGTTGAAGTCCCAACCATGGGAAAAGTGCTGATGGGGAGGGTAGGGACACTAATTCTGTGAAGTGTGAGTTCATCTCCAGTTACAATCACAAGGTCCCACATGGTGAAAGGGATGGACAGGACATTTTAGCGAAGGAGACACAATGGCCTTTATGGAGACTTGGGGTCTGAAGGGATGAACTAGTAAGAATGCATTTTTTAAAATACTCATCATCAAAGTTTCCCTTCCTTTCGGACATTCTGATGTCACAACTGGAAAACAGACCTACTTCCCAACAAGAGACTGCCTCAAGCTTACTGACTTGAGTCATAAACGTCTTTTTTTTTTTTAATATATTATTTATTTGACAGTGAGAAACACAGCCAGAGGGAACACAAGCAGGGGGAGGGAGAGAGGGAGAAGCAGGCTTCCCGCCGAGCAGGGAGCCCGATGTGGGACTCGATCCCTGGTGTCCGGGATCATGACCTGAGCCGAAGGCAGTCGCTTAACCAACTAAGCCACCCAGGCGCCCCGAGTCATAAACATCTTTTTTGAGGAGTGGGGAGTGGTTACAATTTTAAGAAATAACTCTTGATCCCTAAACTTTCACCCTCTCCCCCGACATGGGAGCAGCTGATACACGGGGAATTCTTTGGTTCTACAGATACTCTGAAAAAGACAGGAGCATTTTCAAAGTGGGCGGTTGTGGTCGTTGGCTCAGTGAAAACAGCAGTTTCTCTCTTATATTGCTCGTTGCTTATCACAGCTCTTCCCTCCTCCCTGTTCCCCGTTTGTCCACGATCCCCTCAAACATCAAGATGGCATGCACAGAATGAAGTACAGAAGGGAAAAAATGGGTGCTATCAGTGCTTCGAGATATCCAGTTGAAATAAAAAATGGCATTCCTCTACTTTCCCCCTAAATTTAGCTTTTAATATATTTGTGTCATAGATTTAGTCGGGGACTTCCTTGAAGTTATTTAAAAGAACCCCAGGGGTGCCCGGGTGGCTCAGCCGTTAAAAGTCTGCCTTTGGCTCATGTCATGATCCCAGGGTCCTGGAATCGAGTCCTGCATCAGGCTCCTTGCTCAGTGGGGAGCCTGCTTCTCCCTCTCACACTCTCCTGGCTTGTGTTCCCTCTCTCACTGTCTCTCTCTGGCAAATAAATGAATGAAATCTTCAAATAAATAAATAAATAAATAAATAAACTATAGACATAGTGTCACTGAAACTCATCCCAATGCACAGAGTCTTGTGGTTTCCTTACAGAAGACAGAACTGAACTCAGGTGATGAAGGAAGCAGAAGGACCTCTGGCCACCTCAGAGCTTGCTTCTTGATCCTCAGAGTGTAATATCTTAAAGAGCACCAGTGCCCCTCTGGCCCTCCTGGGATCTCAGCCACCCACAGATAAACTCAGAGCCCTGTGAATCATCTCTGTAGTGTAACACCCACAGAGCCACATTCAGTACAGGTAAACACCATCAACACACTTATTTTTATGATAACACATTTATTCATGTTGTGCACAAAATTCTCAATGTAGATTAACTACTGGCAAACATAAGCTAAGCAGATTAGAAACCATGAATACACCTGCTCCCTCAACGGTACGGCTGTATTTTCCAAACATGTCTAATGACAGCAGTGACTTTCTGGGTCTTCCCAACGGTCATTAAATTTAGGTAAATACACTTTGTAGAAAGAAGCATCTACTTACTGTGCTTCTTCAGAAGACTCTTGTTTTATTTTTAATGTTCTCTTTGTGACAGGTATTTCATCTGAAAAGCAAGGTTTTTGGAACAAATTATATTTTTCTAAGTAGCATTCATTTAGGTAGAGAAGTAACTGTGTTTACTGTTCATTCCATACGTCCCAATGCAAGGCTGTAATTCTAGTGTCAAACACTTTCCAATGCCAGACTTATAAATATAACTCTTATATAATGAGATGCATACATTTATATGCAAGATCAGAAACCAGCTCTACAAGTACAAAATTCTTCAAGGTCACCAGTAGATTTCTAGCTAGGAGCTTAAAGCTTCATTTCACTGCAAACATGATTTTTTAAAGGAACAAGAATGAAAAATGATTTTCTTCTATTTAGATTTTGTATGTAGGTTTTACAGAGCCATTATTCCCCCAATATCACAGTCAATATGCTCTGCATCTTATTTTTTCCTAAAAGCTTGGGTGGAACTTAACTCTCTAGGGCAAAACCTGAGCAATGGGATGCCAAAACCATTTAGACCTTATTACCATTTAGAAATTTTCAAAAGGTAGCGATCACTTGGCATTGGCCCTTTTTATTCTCCCAATCTTTAAAGTCTCTTAGACTGTGTTAGTCTTATAGTTTTATAGCCCCGTTCTTCACTCCTTTTCCCTCCAATAGTTGAGAGGTTAAAAAAAAATAGCATTTGTAAGAGATATTAGCATTTAATCCTTTTTCTTTTGAATTAGCATTTCTTTATCATCAGGAATTCTATAAAATCATGCCTGTGGACTTTCATCATAAGCTAGGGAAGCATATTTATAGTGCCAGTCCTACTTTTACTTCCTTGGAGGTTGCCTGAGAAGCTCACTGGGGAGTCAGAACATTTACTTAGAAGTGAACACTCATCACGTAACTTGTTACCGAAGCACAGTGCCTGCACCAGAAACTGGTGAACGACTTCAGAATTCCAAATTATGAAAGCCCAAACTGCACCATTGCAAAAAGAAATAAAAAACAACTATATATATTGTAATTAGGCCACCGCAGTTTGGAGCCGATGGTCAGGAGTTTTGTTTTCCATTTTGTAATGCTAAGTCTGTATCATTGGAGCTATTGCTCAGATGGGATCCTTAGTGAATTTTGAAGGAGTATGATCACTGATAAAATTCAAACGTCAGTTCTTTTTGACATAAACTGAGGTTTCTCTTCTACTTCTTCTTCTTTTTTTTTGGTTCAGACTAAAGTTTGGCTGGGGACTTTTTCCAATTCATAAACAAAAAAGTATTTGGGATAAAGCAAGGTAAAGATAGTCCGGTGCAGAGCAGTTGCACCGAGAGTTAACATTCTTCGCAGCTATCTTAGAACTAGGAGGTGCAGGATATTCTAAACTGCATAGGGTTTCACCTGTCACTGATTAGGAATTCTGCGTCTTTAGAAATTCTGCTTGTAGCCAAATCCAAATGACTCACAGCACACACCAGCCGGCAATTTAGGGCTAAAGCAACGATGCCCAAGTTGCCCAAGGAGGCTGGCTGTGTGGCTCGTGTGGACAGTGGGAGCAGCACCACAGGCTAGGACAGATACTAAGGATGGGTGCACATATGAAGGTGTACACACACACACACACACGCACACACACACACGTTAAGTATCATACATATCGGCTTTCTTACCCAATTCCTGATCTGTTGGATAGCCATGGAGATCCTGACTGTGGTTTCCCCAGTCCTCCTGTGAATACTCCTCCATAGTGCTGCCATCTGACTCCAGCTCCTGGTACAAGCCACTACTGTTAATAAGTACAGGCTGGCAGGGCTGAGCATCCCATCCTCCCTGACCAAACACCTGTTCCAACTGTTCAAATGTGTAACTGCTCTTTCTTTTCCCAACACCATGTTCTTTCACCCGACTGTAACACCTGCGAAGGGTCTAAGACACAAAGTCTTTTGTTATTCCTTTAAAGCTGTACTTCCTCTTCCAGGTACGGACCACAGATATTAATTACTATTAGACAGACACAGACAGACAAACATAGACACATTGTTACAGGAATGCTAGATTTCAAATTCATTATTATATTAGGAAAAAAAAACTAATTTAGCATTTACTCAAACATGTTATAATTCAAACAATTATTTTGCAATTAATCATCCATTAAACAACAAGAAACATTACAACATTATTGCATGTACCCCATACACATATTTTTATACCCCCGCCCCCCTTTAAAAAGAATAAGGAAAAAAAAAAAAAAAAAAACAAGAAATACCAGCCAGCCAATAGGATGCACACCTACCACAGAAGAGAAAGAGCTGCTATTGTGCCCAGAATTTGGAAAAAGTGAGGGAAGGGAGGACAGAAAGAAGAATTTCCCAAAGCAAAGAATATAATAACCTTCCTTACTCCTAAGAAGGAAAACAGGGTCAAAACAATCGCCTGATGAGCTAGTAAAACCTATTACAAAGTCCATAGTCCTTACTAACTTACCCTAATTTTAGGGAAGTTGCTAAAGTTTGAAAGAGGTCAAATCGATTATGCTACAGATCCCCAGTCTCAACCTTCAACCATCCAGAAACAATACACTCATTCCTACATTGAAAGATTAGCCAGTACTCATCTATTCAACCAACTCAAACTGCCAACAGAGGAGGCCAACAATTTCCTTTGTTTTGGGGGTGTGGGGAAGTGAGGCGGACAGGGTATCATTTCATTTCTCTGCCTTGTGCCACACAGCAAATAAAAATCACCACATGAGTCCACAAAGAAAACCGGGATGATTTTATCATCTTGCAAAACTCTTCCATTTTCTTCATGGTCTTTCAATGCATACTGATCATTAGCCCAGTTTCCTTAACTCTGTCTTACGTGGTATTTTAAAGGATAAATCAAGGACTTAGTCCCAGCATCCACATTTAATTTAGCGCTATCCAGTGTCTAGCCCGTCTCTGCTCCTTTTGTTCCTTCGCACCTCCCTTCTGCTTGACTCAGAATTCACTCAGAATTTTCCTGAGAGAGACAAGACCCCTTTCCCCTGACAGCTCTCAAATACTTTCTGACTCAACCAGTTCACCTCGGACTTAATTTATACACGTTAGCCAGACTGTAGGTCTGTCCTAAATGTGAGATTACTTTCCATAAGCCAATATATCACACATTCTCACCAAACTAAAACAACTCTTAATAATCTTTACAGAGCCTCCATGAAAGTTCTGTATCTTTAAATCACAGGGGACAAATGACAAGACAGAATTTGTCCCTTGAGACCAGAAATCCAGACGGGTGAAAGGAATAATAAAAGCAGGACACACAGGATGATCTTCCTCGGACATTAACAGAGTAGTGATTAGTCTCCCCGTCTGAAAACCAGCCAGCCTAACGCCTGCATAAGTACCTGCCTTTCCCCCTTTCTAGAGATCTCTTCTGGTGTCTCCAATGATGCCTTAAAGAACTGAGGTTTCTGATTAATACACTCTTTAAAAAAGTGTTCCCTCTCTTTCTCTTTGTAAAAGGTAGTCAAAACTATATAACACAGAATGTTCTAGAAAAAAAAATCAGGCATGAACTTGGAAAATGTGTCACAGGGCAACTCTTCCAATGGAAAGAGACAAATGCCTGCAGGAGATCTCATTTGACTTTCTATACACTCCCCCTTCCCAGTGCCCTCTGCCCTCCTTGCAGGGACTGGAATTTGAATCGCAAACATCTCCTGCCAATTTATTTTTATCTCACAATGTCTAATTTCTTCCAAGAACACCCCAACCACTCTTCTCAACTCCTCCAAGGACCATACATGGAGAGTCCCAGCTGGGTCCCTTTCACCCTACCAAGGCCATAAATGGAGATGCCACCGCTTTCTCCTTACTGGCTGCCTAGAGGAAAAAAAAAAAGCACGCAGCACACAGAAGAGCCCAGTCGGATCTATCCCTGAGGGTTATTTCAGAAGTCAAGGAATAAAACTGGTGATCCTTTGAAGAAAGGTGCTACCCTTCTCAGGATGTGAGATGTGATACGGGCATAAAGCAAAGCCACCAATCTTTGACTATAGACTTGGTGGGAAACCACAGCAAAGAATCACTTTCTTCGAAACCACCAAATTGAGCTTAAAAATTTTACTTGGCTTATACAACTGTGAATAAGGAAACTAGTACTATCTAATGATTTTAGATACAGAAGAAGAGTCAGAGGATACATTCTGTATTTCATCAAAAAAGGTTAAGATGGATCACCACTTCATTCTTCGTCGTGTACTTCTGTAATACTCTTTAATAGTGTAATGGGCTGATATGTAAAATATCTATCAGGGGCCTGCAGGAAAAATGTTTGGTCAGTCCTAAATCCATACAATACGAATTTGACACGTTGAAATAATATTAAAAAGATTTCCAAATTGACTTTAACTCTCTCAAGACATAAGTACACATAAGAGGTACCTTCTGGGTTCAGTTAAAGATCCACAGATCCAAGGAGAGGCTGTTTGAATAGGGACACATCAACTAAGATAGAAAAAAAAAAAAAGTGAGAACTCAAACATGAACTTGACCACCACTACAGGCGACCCTGGAATTCAGTGGAAGTGTGGGGACTTTAGAAATGGATAAAAGGAGCATATGGAGACCTTACAATCAGAAAAAGTTACACTTCCCACACTCTAAATGACGAACCAAAGCAGGCAATTAAATGACTGTGTGTCTGTGTCAACAGTCCTAAATAAGCCAACTTAAAAACCTACTCTAAATCTGAGATTAAGAGAATGCTCCAGAACCTAAGAAAAACAAAGTCTCACCTCCCATTTCAGATAGCCATGCCAAACCCAACAAGAATCTCAGTTTAGCTTTCTTGGAAGGCCATTTCCTACCCAACACAAATACCTCACCGCCCTTCCTTCTTTATTTACCACACTAGTCTAAGAAAGTATGGTAACTTAACCTCTAGCAGTTTTTTTTTTTTCCAAATTAAGATCTCCCGGTGGGGAGGCAAGGAAAGCATTTGCTTAAAATTATTAAACACCAGTCTATTCACAATTGAGAAGAGCAACACTTCCCTTATTGCTAGAAATTCCCATGGTAAATCAATATACAATCTCCTCCCTGGGGAAGAGGAGTGAGATAATACCATATCTTGAATGAAGTCAGAGGGATAGAGGTCAGGAGAAATCAAGAAAATCTGGAAAGAAGTACTAAAGGGTAGGTAACAACTTGATCAGGTGGTCAAGTAAGAGAAGTCTGGAGGTATTCAGTTTGGAAGAAATGCCAAGTGTTTAACGGACTCCAACATGAAAAGAACCAGAGGAAAGACTTAAAAGATTGTCCCATTACCAAAGCAGGGAGGAAAGCAAGATGACTGACAACCGATAATTTTTAGACAGAGGGAAAGTTTTGCCAAAGTTGAAGACTGGAGTGAAAGGAAATGAGAGACTAAAGCTGACATTCATTGTGGATGAATGTGGGGGGGGGGTCTACGGGGGAGGGGGTGTGTAAACAAAGGCAGGAGTTTTAGATTGGCAGGATTGGGGGTTCAACGGCAGCAATGCAGAGAGAGACCCAGGCTTACAGTACACGTAACATTAAATACAGTGCACAATGCAGCTATCTTGCCAAAGTAAGTAAATCCAGTATTGGGTTGTATAAGCAGAGGAATCACATGTAAGCTATGAAGGTGGCTCTTCCTCTCTATTCAGCACCGGTGAAGACAGCTGGAGCACAGCATTCAGTTCTGGGCATCGAACCAGCTACAAGAGAGGGAAATTGTAGAGTTCAGAAAAGGGCAAATAAAATAATGAAAGGCTTGGAAAATAAGATCTATAAGTAGGGCCAGTGGTTTCATCAAAGCCCTTCCTGGCATTATATGAGCTACTTTGGGGGTAAAAAATAAGGTGTCTTTAGCTTCCGCGTCCTCCAATCCCGCCTTTGACTTTCAGGAAGCGGGAGGAATTGACTTCTTCCCTGCTACGCAAAGCAGGAAGCAAACTAAATAAATCATATGGGCAATGCCAACCAATTCTGCTACTGGCTCAATCATTTGCTCAAAATTTGCCCCATCTCATACAATCATAAAATAATCACCATGACAAAAGCACTGTTCTAACCAAACTGACTACAGGTGGGACAGGCTCTGTAATAAGGAGGAATGGATATAAGGCATAATAGCTACGTAAATGTGTCGTTTAGGAAACTGGCACGATCAGTCTAAGATGTCAGATGAAAAACAAAACTGCAAGAAGGCAGGACAGCTTCGTTATAATAGCAGGAAACAATGTTATAAGAAAAAACATGCAGTGAAACAGATGTTCAAACG
The DNA here is from genome assembly GCA_004023965.1 of Spilogale gracilis. Lineage (NCBI taxonomy): Eukaryota > Metazoa > Chordata > Mammalia > Carnivora > Mephitidae > Spilogale > Spilogale gracilis. The sequence goes on along the minus strand of PITA01024474.1, from coordinate 10,134 downwards.
TAGTTGTCGCACTAGAAATGGATTATGTGGTTGATCTTAACCCTCTGGTAACTCAATATGATAAATTTGAGATTTTTTAAAACCCAAATGGTTACATAAAGAATATACTTATTTGTAGTCAGAGTCTTAAAAATCACATGTTCTACTCCACAAGAGATAGGGGAAGTTATTCTGGGGGCAAATCGCCAATGACTAATTGTTTATACAAGTGTTAAAAACAATACCTTGGCCTGAGCAGACGTGTGTTTTGAAGCAAAAAGGTTTTTGTGAAATACATCTAGATGTTTTTCCTTTCAAGTTACTGCTTTAGGGCGCCTGGGTGGCTCAGGTCACGATCTCAGGGATCGATCCCCACATTGGGCTCCCTGCTCAGCAGGGAGTCTGGCTGTCCCTCTGCCCTCCCACCCCGCTCCACTTGTGCTCACTCTCTCAAATAAATAAATAAAATCTTTAAAAAAAAGTTATTGCTTTATTGTAACTGTTAAACCAAGTTGCTCTTAATGAGGTAACAACAACAACAACAAAACCAGAGTTTCTTTCAGTATCTTTTGAGAGACTCAGAATTTCTTTAGTTTTAGTTTCTTACTGTGAGCACAAAAGGTGAAAAAAAAAAAACCAAAATAGGAAACATAAGCAAATAAACACATTTCTGCACATGGTAAGAGGGATATTATGAGTACAGCATATATTACTACATTTGTATGTATATTACACAGAGCTGTAGCTAATGATTGGGAAGTCACTCAAGGCAAAATCCCTCTGGGGCCTGCAGAAGTTTTACTACCTAGTTTCTTAGGTTTTCCATCAAAATCTGGCAAGTGCATTTGCCAATCACCTAAATCCTTTAAAATCAACCAACCCTAAACCCCAACAAATCAAAACCAAGACTAAAAATACAACACTGTTTCACACACTCCCACTTCTTAGCGCTACAGAGGAGGTTTCGGCAAGTAAAAGATCTTTCTATTCTTAAAATTTCCCTTTTCCTTTTCCTCTCCAGAACAGAGGTTCTTAACATTTTTGGGTCATGGATCCCCTCCCCAGAGAAACGCACATATGAAACTGTTCCATGCAATTTCAAGGGGAATATGGACTCCCTGAAAGCCCATACAAGAATCTCAGGTTAGAAAGCTGCTCTATAACATGGTGCTGTTTCTTTCATCAAAGAATAAAACAGATATTAGTCAGAAGCCCTAAAATAAGGTAGAATTAATTTGTGTATTAGGTTTTGCAAGGAAGTCTAAAGATTGGGACAACCAGTTTAAGTAGAATTTAACCAGTTTGCTCCATATCCTGCTCCTTTAGATAAAGCAGCATTAATATTTCCTTTAAGAGGTAAATTAGCCAAATCCCCCTGCTTTTTGAAAGAAACAATTCCTAGCAGTAAAAACATACAAAGATATCAATTTAGGCATCACAAAAATATAGCACCTTTTTCCCACCTGCTAGGGAAGAAATCTTTTTCCAAAGTGGCAATTAAGCAATATTAAATGATTCCTAAATTTTACCGATAATCTGTTCCAATTATGAATCACATAATACGTGATTGTTCATTATCTGATTCACTTATCAATACAGATGGTAGATAAATTACCTAAGGTAACAACTTACAACAAGGAAATTCACACATCTAGGAAAGGAAGTCTTGACTACTTTCCTTAGTAGTCACAATGGCTAAGCTTTAGCATCCTCCAATTTTAATACTGCCTAAAAACCAAAGGGTCTCAAAGAAATAGGCAGTGTCTACACTAATTAGTCCTTAACCCAATGTGACTGTGATCTATTATTCTGCTGAAATTCTTCATATTGTGATCAGTAGTATCTTAGTTACTAAGAAGAATGACCCTCAAACTTTGTCCTTAAGTCCTCTGAACACTTGATACTATTCATCATCTGTCTATATCACTAACCTTGCCAGGTAATCTCTTTTGTAAAACTTTCTATAATACACTGATAGACCAGCGGGTGGGTGGAGCTGCCCAAGCCTCAGGTTCCAGCTTCCAAAATATTATGGATGTTTTGAATGGAAAAGAACCTCAGAAATTATGTAGTCCGCCTTCCTCATTTAACAAACGAGACGGGTGCCTGGGTGTCTCAGTCCTTAAGTGTCTGCCTTTGTCTCAGGTCATGATCCTGGAGTCCCAGGATTGAGCCCCACATCGGGCTCCCTGGTCAGCGGGAAGCCTGCTTCTCCCGCTCTCACTCCCCCTGCTTGTGTTCCGTCTCTAGCTGTGTTTCTCTATGTCAAAAAAAAAAAAAAAAACTTTAAAAAAAAAAAAAAAAGAGGAAACAAGAACTCAAGACAAGTAAGTATTCCTTCGAAAGGGATTTGGGGGGAAAAAAAGCTACCAAATGCAAATGTGAGTGTTTACTAAGAGAACTATTCCCTTAGATCATAAACTCTGGGGGTGCCTGGGTGGCTCAGTTGGTTAATCAACTGCCTTAGGCTCAGGTCATGATCCCGGAGACCTGGGATCGAGTCCCACATCGGGCTCCCTGCTCGGCAGGAAGCCTGCTTCTCCCTCTCTCACTCCCTCTGCTTGTGTTCCCTCTCTGGCTGTGTTTCTCTCTGTCAAATAAATAAAATATTAAAAAAAAAAAAAAAAAAACACATAAACTCTGGGAGGTAGGAATTATATCTGCCCAGTTCATGGTTTCCCTGAGCCCAGAACAGTGCCTATCACATAGGGGTTCAATATATATCTATCAAGTAAATGAATTAAGTTTAACAGTGTAAATCACTCACAAGATCAATTTTTTTCTTAGCAGAGAAAATCAGGAAACTTACTGTATAACCACAGTGGTGTATTATATTTATAGAATCAATAAATCCAAGGTAGGTAAGGCTCCTATGTGGAAAAAAAAAACAGGAGCGAAAAAGGGTATGACACATAGATACAGCTATAATTAGCAAAGCAAATTCCCTTTGGAACAGCCGCAAAGGGCAAGGGCTATTTTAAAAATATCTACCATTCTTGTTGTTATAGTTTTCTTTGGGTCGGGGAGGGGTCGCCTACCAAATAGGGCTCTGTCGCTCTGCCCAAATTTGATTACTTCTTATGCTTTACAAATTAAATAACTAAATTATTCAAGGATATAGAATTCTGTCAAAGATAGAAAAGGAAAAAAGACTCAATTGTTCCCTGGATTCCAATAGGGCCAAACTGAAGAATGGCCACCAGAAACCAAGAGATCTTACCTCTCTCTCTGGAGCCCCAGCCTCTTGTGGGGAACTGGCCAGGATTGAATTTTTTCAGCTTGCACCGCATTCCCAACCTGGTTATGAATGACTCACTTTTGCATCTCTAACTGGTCAGTACTGTCTTCATGAAGGAGAGATTCTTCAGGAGATTTTGATCCTCAGTGAGGATCAGCTCCTCTACCTTTTCTATTTCCCCCATGCTAGCAGGTGAGGGTCTTGTCCATTCAGATTATGAAGAAGAAAAACCCTCAAGGAGAGCAATACTAATGGCCGGAAACAAACGTCTTCCATGGCTCGGGAACTATATTCACAGGACCATACATTTTTAATCCTATACTGTAGGGAAATATTTTGGGTGCTAATACGGTATCTCGTATCCGCGGCAACACCCTACAAGCATTACCTAGTAAGTGTAGTCATGTTTAAGGGCTTCTCTGGGATGCGAGAATCCTTCTAGGCATGAAATCCTCAAGTGCTGCTCTATTGAGAACAAGACAGGTCAAAAAATTAGGGCTTCCTGAACTACTTGACTCCTTCAGGCATAAGCAGCCAACATTAATCAAAGACACTCACACACCACTCTTTGTCTAGAACTTCCTCTCCATCTAAATGGGGGAAAATCAGTTATCTGTAGAGAATTAACCCAGATTGGGTTATTTTCACTTGACCTCCTCCATCACTTCTGAAGTCGCTGAATTAGCATCTGTTACATCTTCTCAGTATTTCACACCCTGGGGCAGCACCTCAGAGTGGGTATTCAGATGATATTTAAAATGTTAACTTTTATTAATATCTGAGAACTAAAAAAAACATATTTGAGTTATCTACAATATTTCTAGGATAGCAGGGGAGAATCATTCATCTGCAAAGGCCTCCCACAAAAACATCCTTCACTGCACACTAACTGGTGTGTAGTTAAGAACTACCTACGCGTACACATATGCACACACACGTTACAAAGATACCTCACACAGCTTTACCGTTACAACACTGTACTGCTTCCCAAACCTAGGGTGCTTTCTGCTAGCAACGAGACCAGTGCTTAAAAGGAAAATGGTGCACAGCGATTCCCCCCAACAAAGAAATAGTAAGCTTTTCATGTGACCCATCCAAGTTTTGTAGTTATTTTCTTACTAAAAACTACCATCTATTATGCAAAGATAACCTATAATACAAATTCTTTCCCTTAGTAAATTTTGCATATCTGGTAGTGACATCTAGACAAAATCGTCTAAAAAGTAAGGTTATTAGCAATCCTCCACCATGGTATCTGGATACAAGCATTAGTCTTGACTGAATCGGAGCCAAGATTCAGGTAATTGTTTTAAAAAGGATAAATATTGAATTAAAGATGACCCTTGAGCAACACAGATTTGAACCACAAGGGTCCATTTACATTACACGTGAATTTTTTTTATAAATATGTTACTGTAAATGTATTTTCTCTTATGATTGTCTTAATATTTTTCTCTAGCTTACTTTATTGTAAGAATACAGTACATGATACATATAACATATAAAATATGTCAATTGACTGCTCATACTATCAGCAAGTCTTCTGGTCCACGGTAGGTTATTAGTAGTTCAGTTTCTGGGGAGTCGAAAGTTACACCCAGGCTTTTCACTGCACAGGGGCTGGTATTTCCTAACCCCCCATGTTGTTCCAGGGTCAACTGTACCTCAAAAAGTGGGTTGTGGGTTTTTTTGCATTTCCATGGTGTAAACTACAGATCATCAATGCATGAAAAGAACACATCTTCATATTCTGACAAATACCTTTTCAGTGAAAGACCTGAAAATAAGCATGTTTTAAGTTTATGCATTTGTCTTTGGGTAACCTAAACTTATTTAGGAAGTTGCTAGAAATTCAAGCAATCATAACACTTTTTATAGCTCATTTGGTCGCACTTTTTATATTTTACTCTTACCTTTATGAGGCTTGCTAAAAGCAATAGCCATATGAAAAATGTAGTCTACAAAAATCAAACAGTTTCCCTATGTGGCTCAATCCCGTGCAATGAAAGTAAAAACCGAAACTACCATTTTTCTCAGTGCCTACTGTATGGGCTAAGCAGTTTATATTTATTATTCCTAATGCCAACTTTAATGCTAAAAGAGAGGGTCCCAGGAAACATTCTGAGGGGCCATGGCAGCAGGTTTACTGAGGAGGGCTCTTGAGAACACCTGTGAGACACTGACCAGAGCAGTGCTGGGGAGACAAAGAAGTTCCAACAGAGGCCTCAGCTAACCTAAAGTGAGGTGAGGGAACTGGGATAAACCTCCAGAGCTGTCCTGAGCTGGGGCGAGGAGGCCGTACCTTTGTATTTCAGCACTGGCCAGTCACTGGGCTCAGGCTGCCCCTGGGAGAGGCAGCTCCCTTGGGCAAAGGGAACTTCCTTCCAAAAATTCACCTGCAAGCCCTGCAGATCATTGCTCCAAGCAGCTTGGGGGGGAGGGGGAGGGGTAGACTGACTGACTAGTGTCTCACTCCTGGAGAGCAGTGTATCACATGTATGTGAAAGGTATGTGACACATCCCTACTTAACTGAATAGAGAACTAAGGGCAAGATAAGGGCTTATCCAAGGTCTCTATCAGAGCCTCTTTCATTCATTTTGGTTTCAAAACTAGGACCTGGTATTCCTTTCTTCAGTAGACATTGAAAGTATAGAAAATCACTGTGTTTACCTTTTTGCCACAGTTGCCAGGAAGTTTATTCAGAGCTCATTTCAATATTTAGCAGAAGTAACCGTATTTTCCTGGGCTACCCCCTGCACTGATTCCTTATTCTCTAATTCTATTTTGAGCTTTCTTCCTATGCACATACACTTTGATACCTTTACATTATATATTACAAACAGCCCATCTCATCCTCGTCATCTCTAAGAAGAGTACCTAAACCATTTACACATTAGGTGAATGATGGCAGGCTTAGGTAACGGACACTCTATGGCCTCCTTGTGGTAAACCACATTCTTAGCTGCTTTCACTGCCAAAAAGTAATTCTACTTGTAAACTTCTGCAGTTCAAATTTAACTTCCTTTAAGAGGAGCTGGTAGTTCATTAAATACCGTCATTTGGGGTGCCTGGGTGGCTCAGTTGGTTAAGCAACTGCCTTCGGCTCAGGTCATGATCCCGGGGACCCGGGATCGAGCCCCGCATCGGGCTCCCTGCTCGGCAGGAAGCCTGCTTCTCCCTCTCTCACTCCCCCTGCTTGTGTTCCCTCTCTCGCTGTGTTTCTCTCTGTCAAATAAATAAATAAATAAATAAATAAAATCTTTAAAAATAAATAAACAAATACCATCATTTATATAAAGATTTGAGTGAACTGAGTCTTCGACAACAAAAGACTATTTGGGGTGCCTGGGTGGCTTAGTTGTTTAAGTGACTGCCTTCAGCTCAGGTCATGATCCCGGAGACCCAGAATCGAGTCCCACATTGGGCAGGAAGCCTACTTCTCCCTCTCTCACTCCTCTTGCTTGTATTCCCTCTCTGGCTGTGTTTCTCTCTGTCAAATAAATAAAATCTTAAAAAAAAAAAAAAAAGACTATGTTTCAATACCTGTTTTTCACTGTACTTACAATCTTAGGACACCATGAATTACCTGCAAGAATTTTTAAAACTTGTGTTTTCCTTCTGTTAAGTAACATATATGAGCATAACATCCGTGTTGCTATGTGTCTTTGCGATTGCATTTATGATCACACTGTTGCCAAAAACTTACTTCAACTGTCAACATTTTTAAAAGGTGGGCTGATGATTCATAAAGGGGTTAATACAAACAAGTGGTTAAGAGTATGAGGACAGACTGCTCAGTCTACACCACCTGCTAGCTTTGTGACATTAGATGAATTAATCTCACCGTGCCTCAATTTCTCCACCTGTTAGGTGGGGCTAATCACAGTATCTCTATCATAGATTTGTTGTTAAGTGTTCAATGAAAAAATAGAAACAGAGCACTTTAAACGGTGTCTGCTTAATAGCTTGTACTCAAAAAATGCTAGCCAGTGTGACAAAAATGATAGTCACACCATGTGGAGACCACCTATAATAAAGGTTCGTTAGTTCAGATAGAAAAAGACAGCCTCAAAGTTTTATCGCAGAGCACATGGTAAGAATAAAAGTCAGTATCAGAATCTTGTCTGAAAAGCAAGTTTCCACTAAACCACATCATCCAATGTTAAAGGAATACTAGTTTGATTTTCTGATTTTTAGTTTATTTTAGTTTTATTATAAATTTACTAGTTTATTTATTTATTATAAATATATATATTTATTATTTATATATAATTATATATAATTTATTATAAAAATATAAATATAAATTTATTTATTTATTATAAATAAACTAGTTTATTTTAGTTTATTGGTCTGTAGAGGTATTTTAAAGTTATTTTTGTTTGATAATATGTGATATCTGTTAAGCCTTATACCTAGATTTAGGTTTGTTACATATTAAGTAACATTGTTGCATAAACACATTGCAGATTATTCAAGTTTCAGAAAGACCAGGCTATACTAGCATAGCTTCTTTAACTTTTTGCTCGTCTTTCTTCTTTATATATAAAAATCAATCATTTAAGTATTTTCAAAGGTCTGTAGTCTTGGCTTGCATATGGTGACTAACACTGACGTATAAACAAAAGGGGAGAAAAGGAATTCTAACTAACTATAGGAATAGGCCTTACTCATGGGACAACCTGCTTACGAGAAGCAGTGGGCAGAAGAGCATGAATCAAATAATAAGTATGAATGACCCATATATTTTCTTGGAGTTCAATGGAACAAAAAAGCATGTGGATCTCTCAATCTTTTTTTGGTGCATGAAAACTTACTGGAATTAAAATCCTCGAGCACCTAGGTGGCTCAGTTGGTTAAGCATCCAACTCTTAGATTTGGCTAGTTCCTGATCTCAGGACTTGTGAGGTGGAGCCCTGCTTCAGGCTTCAGGCTCTGTGGGAGTCTGCTTGGATATTCTCTCCCTCTGCACCTTCCCTAACTCTCTTTCAAATAAATCAGTCTTTTTTTAAATTAGAGTCACCACTTTTTGCAAAATAACATTTTATAGATATGTAATTATGCTACCATGAAATTAAAGTATCTCCAATGATTTTTAATTTTGTAATGTGGTTGCATGTTACTTATATAAAGGAAAAATTCTCTTTTTATACTGTTCAAAAACAGGCACAACTCTGATCCCTCAAAGTCCAACTATTAACCATGTCTCCGAATTTGCAAAAGAGAATAAGGACATTACCTAGTGATGCAGAAGACTGAGTAGGGGTGATCATTACCTTATGACTGAATGAATACGAAGAACATTGCGGTTCAACCCTAATGGCGCAAACCCCAGTGACAACGGGACATATCATAATAAAAAAGTCTAATATAAAATAATATAACTCATTATTAATAAAGAAAAGGCAAACTGAACCTCTGTGACTAACAAACAATGAAAGATAAGAGTCAAACATCCCAAGGTGCCTGGCTGGCTCAGTCAGCAGAGCATGCGACTCTACATTTCAGTGAGTTCAAGCCCCATGTTGGGCATGGAGCTGATTTAAATAAAAAGAAAAAAGAAAAAGAAAAAAAGAGTTCAAATGTAATAAGGTTGATATCTAGTAATATCATATTTGAGTGGCCTTCTTTCTATTGTGCTAATTGTTTTGAATTGCATTCTTAAATATCATACTGGTTTCTACCAGAATGTAAGCACTCTGAAGGCAGTTTTCTTCAATTTTGTTCGCTGATATATTTCCAGCACCTAAATCAATGCCTGGCATGCAGAAGCAGCTCAGTAGAGTTTTTGCTAAATGACTGAATGACTGAATGAATGAATGAAAATTCCTTAAGATTTTTTATGACAATCGAGAGATCAAATATAAGGTTGAGGTTCTTTTTGACCTATCATACTCTTCTTTCTAAATAATAAAACAGCTCCTTCCATTTAGAGAAAGTATCTGTACATTTAAAATAATAATAATAAAAGCAGTTTTTGATAGATATGAACTTTATTCTGGTTTTATTAATATCGATTACAAACATAATTGACTTATTCGAATAAATGAAGAAATCTGAAGGTAGATATTAGAGAAACAATATTGTGGGTTTCAAAAATTCAGGCTATTACAACAAAATAGTCTTACACAGGCTGAGAAAATGCAACTAGAAAACATATCTAAGTAAATTACTTCCATTCTATTGTATCAATTTATATTGACTCATATATTACTTGGTAGCTCAAAATATGTACTTTATGAATACAGCCAAGAACAAGTATATAAAAATAAAATAATGGCTGTTATTCCTAAAATGTCTGAGAATAAACACAGGTTTGTATTTTACTAAGGAATAACAATACATCCCACTAAGTGACAAGATAACACTCGCTTGATTAGTACCAAGAAAAAAAAAAGTATTTCCATTGGCTCTCAAGGACTCTGTCAGCTACAACAGGTAAGAATTAAAACATTTAAATACATGCCTTTTTTCCAAACGCATTTTCCAGTGATTCAGAACAATAAGGGGAAGATTCCGCATAGATTACAAACTCCAGATAATTTGTAGCATATGCATACGAGGCACAGATTCATTAAGCATCCATTCTGGAACACTGAATGAAGTTTTTGCAATGGTCAATAGCAGGCAGACGACCACACTGCATGAAACCCACCACAGAAATAAGATTAAAGAGTACCTAATAATCATAGCAATCCTAACAATCAGTTGTTTCAGATCTAAAGCTTTGTGGTACTGGTCTTTGTTTTTGAAACTCAAGACGTTTTTCGTCCCATATTTAAACCTTTTTTAAACATTATGTAGATATAACCCTCAAATAGGGGGGAAAACCCCTGCTGTTCTACCTGATATGAGCATACTTTAGAGAGCCTGTATGACAATTAACATCTGAAATTGGAGATGTGACTTTTAGTTG
>PITA01024473.1:0-26197 GCA_004023965.1 Spilogale gracilis | reverse complement strand
AAAAAAAAAAAAAAGATACAGGCTTTTCTCACTCTGGTTTCCTTATCTGTATTCTCCTATTCCAATAAATTTATGAAACATAATAAGGACCCAAAGAGAAATCTGCTGATGGTGGAATAGTATTTCAAAAGCCCTAGGAGTGAGTTCCAGAAACATGTAACTTAGATACCTGTATACCAAAGAACTGTTAAGCTCTTTTTGCAATTAATTGACAATAGAATTTCTACCGAGGACAAATGTCACTAGCTAGTTTAGTGACATTTCTTAATATTTCCTATATTTACAGAAATAAATAGTTTATCATTTATACCTTTTATCCTTATTACAATCATATCAGAAGTGTCTTATTTATGATACATGCAAAACTCATTCTCAAAGAGGTTAGGTCATCTACCCAAGCTGGCAAAATTATTATGTCTTAGTTGGAAATGAAGTTTTCTGATTAAAATCATGTGATAGTAGCAATACTCTTTACCAACTCTTCTTTATAAGTAACAACTTGTAACTTTCCCAAATATTTCTCTCAAAGAGAAACATTCAAGTTTCCAGATGAATAAGAGGTTACATCTTGATAACCTTCAAAACATATCACTACTCCCTTAAAATAAGCCTGCAATTGTCAAACTCCTGTTGGTTAATTTCCTTTGCTGGAAAGACTTGATCCCATTTTCATTGCTTTCCTGCTGGCAAAAACCTGCTCATGTCAAATCATATGTATTAGAGCACTTTTGATTTTCTCTATAATTCATCTTTTCTTTTTTTTTATAATAGCAGTATATGCCCATGATAAAACTGTAACTTGCAGAATAGGAAATAGGTTTAGAAACAAAGTAAGAAGACATTTTTTTTTTTTCTATAATTAGAGTGATGGGACAGTGAAATAGGCTTCCTCTTAAAGAAGTAGTTTTCATTGTAATGAGGCTGGTGTTATGACCACATGTTGGAATGGCAATGGGAAGAAATATGCATCTGCTGAGAGGTTACTTTCTTATCAAAAGAATCATTTTGGGAATTTTTTGTTTTTAAAGATTTTATTTATTTATTTGACAGAAACATAGCTAGAGAGGGAACACAAGCAGGGGGAATGAGAGAGGGAGAAGCAGGCTTCCCACTGAGCAGAGAGCTTGATGCAAGGCTCCATGCTGGGCTTGATCCTGGGACTTGGGGATCATGACCTGAGCCAAAGGCAGGCTTAAGGACTGAGCCACTCAGGCATCCTTTGGGAATTTATTAATAGTTTTTCCCCCTTTAGTTCTGGTTATTAACCAGATGCTAGGTCATTTTTATAATGTGGCATTTTTAGAAATACCATTTTAAATAACTACTAACAAAACTTTTGTTTTAGAGAGTTGATGCATTAGAACAGGAAATGTGTCAAGGAGGGCTTTGAGCTATGTTTAAGCTGTAGATCTGAGTTTGAAGGTTTAAAAGGGTTAATGAAGTGTATGTGATACACAGGGTGGAAACAAGAAAGAAAGGAAGGAAAAGAGGAGGGAAAGGAGGAAAGAAAGGGAGGGGGCAAGGGAAAAGGGAGGGAGGAAGAAAAAGTTGGACTCAGATGAAAGAGGAGTATCTGATACTTGTACTAAATTCGGATACCTAGCATGGAGTAAAGAAGATATTAAATGTGTTTAAAATCCATAGTTAAATACAGATTGGTTCTCTGGGTGAGGGCAATTTTTTTTTCTTTCTTTCTTTTCTATCTTTCTCTCTTTCTCTTTTTTTTTTTTTTTTTTTTTTTTTTTTTTTTTTTTTTTTTTTTTTTTTTTGTCCTCTACTGTCAGAAGGACTTTAGGTAATGGGAGAACAAGATGGAATGTTTTGTTTTTACAAATCCCCTAAAAAACTCAAGAAATGTTTGAGTGTTAAGGTAAAGCAGGAAAATGAACCAGATATCTGGTTCCTAACAGTGTCTTGGCTGGATCTAAACCTGCTGTCTTTTTTTTTTTTTTTTCTTTTTAATTAAAGGTATGCTGAGATTCTTGCATACTTCTTTGTGATCATAACACTTTTTGTTTTGATAAAATTATAATTTAAATAATTTAAATTGTCAAACAATTTCTGTTTTTAGAGATGCTAAACAGACTTTAAGGATGACCATATGTTCCAAAACTGACATGATTCCCAATCCAAAAGTATAAATAGCTTTTCTGCGTAGCTCTCAGAGTGACAGGCATATAAAATCATCAAGACACTTGTCTTTTTCTATAACAAAACATACTTAGATAACATTTCCACAAGATGAAAAGTTGCAGTTCTATTCAACTTTTTTATGAATAATACATCACAACATAACTTCTGTAGTGTCAGTAATATCACCTTTATAGTGAGTTTCCCTCATGAGACAACTCAATTTCAGTGAGAGATTGGGTATTCACCTACATATATTCTTTACATAATGCAATTTGCTGTGCATAAATATGGACGTGTGCTAATGATTCATTTCGTCTAATGAACTCAAAATACAGCTAAGTATATTTTTATGTATAATTATAAGAGTTTCTGGTCAGCCTTTGCATAAGAGGGTTTTAGATTAATATAACTATTACATATACTTTATTATATAGTTTGACAGTGTGTTTGGAATATTGAATATATAGCACTCACAGGTGAATAACAAAATAAATTCCCTAGAAAATAGAATCTTAATCAATATTTTATCATTTCTAAAAATATTTGAGGGGTGCCTGGGTGGCTCAGTCATTAAGAGTCTGCCTTCGGCTCAGGTCATGATCCCAGCATCCTGGAATCTAGCCCCGCATTGGGCTTTCTGCTTGGTGGGAAGCCTGCTTCTCTCTCTCTTACCCCCCCTGCTTGTGTTCTCTCTCTCACCGTGTTTCTCTCTGTCATATAAATAAATAAAATCTTTAAAAAAAGAATTTGAATAGTTCTTTATAGGAAAATCATCTCTTTATAGTATTTGTGAGGTCTAAAATTCTTCTTGTCTAAAAGACAACTTTTTGCTAATTTCTTTAATTCACTTATGTACTAAAAAAATCATTGAGGAGCCATGATGTGCTTTTTTTTCAGTTTCTTACTGTGTTCCAGGTACTAGGAATAAAAGAAATGATTATGACATGATTGTCATCCTTCAGGAGGTCACAGTGTGCTGTAGAAACAAACACTCATGGGGAAAAAAACAAACAAACAAAAACCCCCAAAACAAAAACAAAAAACACAACTAAATGAAAGTGGTTGCTTTTTTCACACTAGAGATACAAATGAGGTAGTTTTTACATTAAAACTTAAAATTGCAATAAACCCAAGTCCCTCACCTTTCAGCCACCCCAGATTCTGCACCCTGCAAATAGCTCTAAAGCTACCTAGAGATATTTACAGTGAAGCAAGGCACCTACAAGTGTGACTGATTGTGGACATCAGGCCTGGCCTCCGTTTTGTAGGGTTGGGAAGCATAATAAAGGGAGGTGCCAACCTCACTTCTATTCCGTTCAGAGCAAACAGTCTGCTCTCAGAGTGTTAAAACTTCCCATTTACCTGCTCCCTTGGTAAACAGACATGCATGTTCCCCTAGGCACACTTCACTGGCCGGTCAGCATGTGCGCATACTTGCCATGGGCTGCGCCCAGGACAGCAATGTTCTCTGGCTCTGGGTACAAAACTGGCCCACTGGTCTGGATTTTTTCAATTCAACCTGTGTGGTAAATAATCTCTTGTGACATTCTTTTACTCAATAACCACACAAAGATGAATTTGGAGTATATTTTCTACGACAGGGTAAAGGAAGGCACTAGAGAAAGCATGAAATAGCTGAATTTCCCTTCAGTCTTTTTCTGCCATCCCTCCTGTACCAAAACCATCTCTGTCCTCTCGTTGCCCTTTTACAATGCTAGTTGTACCATTTCTTTATTTTTATAGAGCACTTCGCAGTTTATGAAGCTAATCCATATGTTCTTTCATTAAGAAGATGCTAACATTTTGGTGTGAATTAGTTTAAGGCTTTATCCCCACAAGATACGGAATACAGATACAGTAAGCCAAAATGATGACTATTTTGTTATAGTAACAGTAGCTCAATTTTAAAAATATTTAGTATTAACCAGGTATATTCACAAGTAGTTTCCATGTATTGCTTCATTTGATCTTTAATCCTAAGGAGTAACTATCATCATTATTCTTTACAGATGGGAAAAACAAGGCAGAAAGATAGCAAACTCTTAAGACTAGAAGTGCAACCCACACACTAATGCCAGAGCCTGGATGCTGATTTGTGAACTATACTACCTCCCTCTGGAAGTTTTCGGGCATGCAGTATTTGTGTTAGGTCAATCATTATTGTGCAGAGAAATGACCAAGCTCCAAAACACACTGTGTGGGTGACTTTAATTCTAAAAACTCATCCTATGAGTAACATTCAGATCTAAAACAGACTGAATTAGGCTGCTTACTGAGAGAGGTTCATTGAAATCTGCCTAAAACCAGAACAGACGGAGAGCATGAAGTCTTAGAGTCACTTCAGGGTTAATTAACTAGCTGATAAATTTATGTAGTCATTAAGATCAATTCTCTACAAAGATTAGGAAGTGATAAAGAAACATAAAATACACACTTGATATCTGAAGATATCAGATTTTAAGGTTTTCCTCCTACAAAATGAAGTAGATATTGGCAATGTTCATTTTGTAGGAAGTTTTCTCATTATTGCTCTCATTGCTGCTTCTAATACAATTAGACCCCTGGTAATAGTTAAAAGAGGAAGTAGCATCTCCAACACAGGCAGTGCAAACTAGCTAACTGGGTTCTAGGTCAGTGGGTCTTTCTTTATATGTTTAATGTGCATAATAATTTTCCTTTTGGTGAAAATGTGTTGCAGCACCCCACGGATTTATCATTTTTCTACATATTATTGATGCAAAGACTCTGGCATTCTCCAGAAAATTATGGCACATCAGGGCACACAGAGCTTTCTACATTCCAGAGGAAAGATCGGGAGAAAAAAAATAAATATAAAAGCTTCAAATCAAGACTAAATCCCTCTATAGTTCCTTGGTTTGCATCACCATCAATCAATACTAAGCAATTGGAATTCGTTAGAATAGAGCTAAACCTTAGAGTTGCTGAACAGATGGAAAAATAGAAAAGAAATGAAGCCATCTTCCGTGATCAGACAAACAAAAAAACACATGACCATTTTCTTCTCGTTGATTTCCCTCATTAATATGTGTCCATTTACTTGCTTTTATTCTGTAGGTTCTAGTTAGAATCTTGAAACTAGGATCATCTTCAATGAAGTATTTTGCTCATTATTCTTCTTATACAGAAGTAAATTGTAAACAGGCTTGGGGAAATAGTTGTTTATGCTTTAATTAGCCATCTCCAAATACAAATAACCCAGGTTAATCTAGTATTTAATTGATTCTAGTATCGAGCATCACGAAATCGTCAGCAAATACTCTGATGACAGTGTGGAGCACCAAATAAATATAACACATAATTCTTGATTTCTCATACATTAAAATTCAAAGTTGAAGTCAACACACAAGATAAACTATAGACACATTAGGGTGTGAATAGCAAAGATAGTTCAGTCAAGAAATGGAGCTTCAACTGTACTTACAATATAGATAAGATTTACACCGAGGAAAAAACATAGTTCTTCTCAGAAAGAGAATAGAAGAATACTAAAGCAGAATTATGGAGTCTGGAATTTAAAGGATATGTTTGTGAGATCAACAAGGACCTTATCAATCCATCAACTTACTGAACTTACAGTGAAAAGAGGTTTCATTCACAAGTGGAAAATATATATACTATATATATTAAGACATGGATGAATGATCCCCAATTTGAAAAGACAAATAGGATTAACATGTTGAGGCCCATGGGAGGCAAAGAAACTGGAACTTTACCTTAAAACAATAACAAACAATTCAAAGTACATCTTAAAGTCCAACTTAAATCTCTTGATTTTATAGAATTTTAGAGATGATAATAATCATTCCCCAATTCAACCAATATTTACTGGGAAACTACTTTGCACAAGGCATAAATTCTTCACACTTAATGATCTGAGAGCCAAATAAAAAAACTTATAAATATAGGAATATGTTTATAACATAGTTAAAAGAGCAATACTAAAGATATGCAGAGGTAGAAAAAAGGAGCTGCACTGAATTAATCTGTATTAGGGTGATAAGGGATGAAATGCATTGAGTATTACTTAGCCAGATGAAAGAGGGATGGGAAGGCACAGTACAGTCTTAGAGAGGCAAATGTTGGTGTCTCTAAAACTACAAAGAGATGGGTATTGTTTGCACATAAAATAGATAGGTAAGAATGAGATATACTTACAGAAGTAAACAAAGCTAGATCATGGAAACCATAATACACCTGTTAAAAGTTTAACTGCTTCTTGTGGTCTGTGAGTAGCCATTGAGAGGTTTAAAGAGGGCTTTAGTGGCAATTTGAATGATAAATAAATAACTCTCACAGCTAATAAAGGATGGAGAGGGACACAACTGGAAAGGCATACCTAGAGGGAATAAGGACGTTCTTGATGAAGACCATCATATCCAGACTTTATTGGTCTCCTTGTTACTCTTCCAACCACAACATAAAACACAGCCTGACATAGCTGTTGTCTCTCCCTTGTATGGGACACTCTTCTTCATATTTTCTTGGTTAACTCTTAGATATTCTTTGAGTCTTTGCTCAAGTATTAATTTATCAATAGGGCCTCACTTGACAAGTACATTTCTACATTTCTGATCTTCATTACCCTATTTTATTTATGTTGGTCTATAGCATGTATCAGTGCCTGAGATGTATTAAATTTATTGCTTATTTTCTACCTCCTGCAAATAGAATGTAAACTGCAGAAGGTCAAAAAAATTTTTTTAAATGTTTTGTATAAAGTCAGTTTAGCTTTAGAAAAGTGCCTAACCTATAATGTACACTCTTTAAACATTTGCTGAATAACTGAAAGAGATGAAGATGAAAGGTCAGATTTAGGAAATATTGAAGCCTGATGACTTATTGGATATGGAGGCTAAGGAAGAGCCAAAAATCCCTGCATTTTCTAGCACAGGTGATGGGGTAAACTGTAATTTTTTTTTAAGATTTATTTATTTATTTATTTGACAGTGAGAAACACAGCCAGAGAGGGAACACAAGCAGGGGGAGTGAGAGAGGGAGAAGCAGGCTTCCCGCCGAGCAGGGAGCCTGATGTGGGACTCGATCCCGGATCTCCAGGATCATGACCTGAGCCGAAGGCAGTTGATCAACCAACTGAGCCACCCAGGCGCCCCATAAACTGTAATTTTTAAAGAAGAAAGAGAATGATAGAGGAGAAGGAGGTTTAGAAAGAAGACAGAGTTCTGCTTTGAATATACTGAATTTGATATTTGAGATTTCTTGGGATTTGCTGGTGAAATGTCTGTCTGGAAGCTCAGAGGACCAGGTTGGGTCAGTGAAGAAAACTTAGGGGTCATCTGCATGTTTGTGTGTAATAAGATAGTGGAATGGTTGGCTTGCCCTTAGAGAGTGGTACATGAGGGAACAATGGTCCAAGGACAAGGGTCCAATAAGTATCACAAAATAATAAATGAATTACAGTACCATCAATAATAAATGGTGAAATACTATCTTTCTGTAAGATGATTTGGGGAATAACTAGAGCTGGTAAGGTAATATAGGGCAATCCCAAGAAGAGAGGCAGTCTTCTAATTAACATGGTAATCACAAAACTCCCCAAAGCTTATGTTAGCGTACCACTAATTATCCTGCGACATCTAAAAAGATCCCCACCACTACATTATGCTTTACTTAGAGTGAGCTTTGTAGTTTCCGTTATGTTCTTTTCAGGGTTAGGTTACAAACCCTAAGATTTTATATATGTCAGAAAGAATGAAACCCAAATTTCTTGATTGCATTTCTCATGAAATTATTTTGATGCTCAGTTAATTGATATCCAATCATTTGCTGTCCCTTAAACACCTGGGACTATGTAGCAGGGTTCTAGAACATACATTCACAGATCTGTTGTCCTTATAATTACCTGGATTAATTTTATGAAACTGAAGAACCTATGTCAGTTTTAAAATAAAAAGGAACACTTTTTAAAATTTTATTACATATTTTAATTTATACTTCAGATCTAATATTATTTTGTGATTGATATATACCATATATATATGAAATGTATATATTCACATATTCACACACATATATAAATATGTACATATGTGTATTTCCTGGAAAATCAAGAAACATTCTCAAATCATTTGATTCTCTTTTTTCTTCCAGATTCTTCTCAACTTTCAATAGATTATTATAACATTCCTCTAGATGTGGTTTTGAAAGGGGAGTTATTGGATTCTCCAAACAAGACAAATGTTTGAAATTATTAGATTTGAAATATTATTTCTAAAATAGGGACAGTGGCCACTCTTGTCTGGAAGAGCCATTTCAAATGATTAGATTCTGGCAGACTGCAGAGAACAGGTGTATTTTAATTAAATTCTTTTTCAATTTAATCTGACACAGCATGTGGTCTCTATGGATTTTTCCTCAATCTTTGCATCAGGGTATGGAATTCTGAGACATGTAGGCCTGATCTGATACTCAGTAGTTTCTTATGCAGAAAATGGAAACAGAGAAAGTTTGATCCCAGACCTACTTGTGTATTAAAGGATATGCAAAAGAAGGTCTGAAATACTCAGGGCTACTTTTAGATTTAATAAACTACTAATATTTTTGAGAGCCCATTTTTGAAATTAGACAACACTGGATGTTTATCAATAAGGGGATCTGACAGTAAGATGTCATCCTGAGATATTTTAGTTACTCCAAAACTGGGAGACTGATTTTCAGTGTCCGTAGGTCCCAAGAAGAAAAAAATTAAAAGTGTTAGAGATGTATGGATCTGAATGGCCTAGCAGCTATCAAATGTTGAAAATAAAAATTATGACCTATGTAATTAAAATTCTCTATTATTCCTGTGGCAATTACATATGGAAAAAGAATCTTGTGAAAGACAAAGGAAAACACGCAAGGGGAAGGGAGTTAGAAGTTGGGCACCCAGACCAGTTACTTGTCATGATTTAGTATCATATCTAAGGATCAAATAAGGCATGAGCTCACTATTGGAGTTCATGGTGCACTAATGGAGACACCAGAGGGACCGTCCGATCATGAAGACTATGTTGTCACTTCCTTTGCCAAGAATCTCCTATCAAGGCAACGGAAATGTCTCATTACCTCACTTTCCAAGAGCTTAGCCTCATCCAAACTCCAGCAAATTCACTCTCAGCTTTCAGAATAAAAGAAGAGAGGTGTTTTATCATACACATTAAGGCCCACTTTGCACTTTCCATCGGCCCCATTATTACTAGTTATAAATACCACTGAGCCCAATGATCCAACTGCTCTAAGTTATAAATACAAAGATCACAGCCAGATATGGCTAGAGTTGTAATTAAATAAGCAGGACACCACAGAACCAGATGTAAGGAAAGAATAGATCAAAAGGGGACAAATAACAAGAGCTTCTCTAACACATATTTTCTGAGACCATATTGTTGGACCATGGATGGTCTCTAAAAGTGGAGACCAAAAATCAAAAAGGCAATCACGGGAGAGTGATGTCATGCAGGCCTAAGCTCTGGATGAAGAAGGAAAACAGAAAGTGAGACGGTCATTATTTTCTTGTTGAGTCAGTCGAGGTAAAAAGGGAAATCCACATCACAGAAAAGATGGAAAAAGAATTCCATGCAAATGTTCCTCAAACTCCCAACAAGGTTGCTGTGTGTCTTAAACTGAGACGTTAAAATCCCAAAGGGCAGTGACAGTTCTGCTGAGATGGGTTGGGGAGGTTGAGGTCTGGCTCAGGAGAGCTGTACAAATACTTCCGCATAAGAACTTTCAACTGAGGAATGTTTATAGATAATAACAGCCACTCGCCGGGGCATAAACTTGTCAGCTCTGCCTACCATCAAGAGATGCCTTCATGGTCACTCTTATTTTAGGCTGCCACCCTGCAAGGCAAGTGGCTTTCAAATTCTTTGAACACAACCTACAGGAAGAGCTATATTTTATGTCCTGACACATAAATACAGACATAGGAAATTTAAGTGAAAGAGTCACAAGGTAATATCACATCAGAAGCACTTTGATATTTCCTTTTCTTTGCCATTCTATTTAATTTGATTTTTTTGTCACAAGTCACCAAAGTTTACTCCTGACCAAATTATAGGTCGTAACCTGCAGTGGGAAAATCCAAGATTTTTTTCTTTCTAATTGAGGCAGATTCTGTTTATAAGCTTATTTCTGTCAAACAAAACAACAAAATGAAAATATTCTCAGAGCCATTATATAAGAATAAAAAGCAACAGTAATTGCCTGTGAATCTTAACAATTAAGATGTACCTTTGATCATTTGTATTATGGATCTACTTAAGTGGGTCCCACTGGACTCATGAACATTAAAGTTATTAACCACCTGCGGGATGCTTTGTACCAAAATAAAGAGGAAGGGTCAGTACAGATGGAGAGTATCTATTATAGTCTATTATTTTAGCCCTAGATGATCTATTACATTTATCCCTATTAGTATATGAATATATAAAATTAAAATTTTGAATATGGTTTTATTACTCCTAATTTTACTTTAAGAGGCAAGTTATATTTGCACATAAGCAAATTTACTTCTATGTACTTATACACAGCCAGAGATTTGTTTACAAATAAGAGTTAATTCTGTAAGTCACTGCAGCTTTTATCTTTAGTCTGTAGAGCCACGTTTTATGAAATACCTATATCAAGGAAATACATTTCCAGAGAATTTTTAAAATCTGTTTCAATATTCCTCATATCTGATATATTTTCCTACCTGCAGAAATACTTAAGGAAAAAAATCAAAGCAGTTATTTGTATAAACCAGAAAATATATTCACTCAATGTCAATGGAGGAAAAAATTGTTATTTAAGTTTTTCATAAATTTCTTTTCCTTTTCACTAGTTATAAAAGCCCTAACGATTTGGTCAAGTTGCTTGAATTAGTTTTATGCTGAAATAACTGTTGGGATCAAAGTGAAGTTTAGTCTAAATTCCATAGAGTAGGGAAATCCCCAAGTGCCACCAGATTTATAATTCATCCTCACATACAAAACAACCATTATGATTTAGGAGAAATAGACATTATAGGCTAATGAAGATAGAAACATGACAATTTACTAAGGAATCCAAGGGTAATTTATAATTTCTTTTTAAAGCTGATTAAGAATGAATCAAGATACAATATTTTAAATGAAAGGTTTGATTAAATTATTTTATTCACGACCACTTGAGCATAATTAAAGCCAACTGGAGTTCATAAAAAGGAGAAAAAATAAGTTATTAAAAGAAAATAACCAATTTTGTATAAATTAAGTCAGAGAGTTATAAAGCAAAACAAGGACAGGTGATAATAGGATTCAGGGGGAATGGAAGAAAGGAAAATAAGAGAAGGCCTAACCTCAGGAGGTAGTTAGAAAGGAAGGCTTGAGATGAAATATTCCAGAGGTATGTTCTAGTTCAATCTTACAATTGAAGAAAGATAACCCTAGGGAATTTGCATGTTATTTTTCAGACCATTTTAAGATTTCTTCTAAACATATCATATTAGCTGATGAAAATCTCATTTTTGAGCCATCTATGGTTTAACTAGTTTCTGGTTGTTTTAGGCACACTTAAAAAGAGGTCTTAAAATGGGGCTCCTGGGTGGCCAGTCGGTTAAGCGACTGCCTTCAGCTCAGGTCATGATCCCAGAGACCAGGGATCGAGCCCCGCTTTGGGCTCCCTGCTCGGCAGGAAGCCTGCTTCTCCCTCTCTCACTCCCCCTGCTTGTGCTCCCTCTCTAGCTGTGTTTCCTTCTGTCAATAAATAAATAAAATCTTAAAAAAAAAAAAAAAGAGGTCCTAATTAAAAGAGAGAAGATTGGGCAAGAATCAACATCTCTACAAAGGACTGTCTTTGTTGCATCATGTTCCTCAAGCTTTTAATCTAAGACTGAAATCAAATGCTTCACCTAAACTGAAACAAATCAAATGGGGTTTTTAAGTATATATATTTTCAAAGGCAAATAAAAGTTTATGAAATAGAAAATACCTCAAGGTAAATACAAAACCAAAGGGAAATTTATACCTTCATATTTTCAGTGAAATTTACCAAAGTAATTTTTAAAAGAATATATACATTTTTTTCTTCAAAATAAAGAGGAAAAAATGATCTGAAGTGAATTTAAAAGAAGTGAATTGATGATTCTCTGAACATAAATATATGACTACAAACTTCTAGGGCTGAATATGACGATGGGATGAAGGGTTAAAACACAGAGCTTCATTGTATCTTAACATTTTTAAGAAAACTGTTTTTTCAGAGCAGTACTAGGTTCACAGCAAATTGAGAATAAACTATAGCGATTTCCCACACACAGCCCACCTACCACACATGCATAGCTCCCTCATTACCAACTTTCTCCATAAGGGGGGGTCCATTTTTACAATTTCTAGACTTCTATCATTACCACCCAAAGTCCATAATTTACATTCAGGTTCATTCTTGGTGTTACACATTCACGTGTCTGGATGAATGTGATGATGTATTCACCATTACAGTGTCAGAAATTTTCACGTCCTTAAAAATCTTTTGTGTTCCGCTTAGTCATCCTTCCCCTGCCCCGCTTACATTCCTAGCAACCACTGATCCTTTTATTGTTTCCATAGTTTTAGCTATTCTGGAATGTCATATAGCAAGAAGCATACAGAGTATAGTTTTTACAGATTTTTTATTTCACTTAGTAATATACACTTAAGGTTCCTTCCTATCTTTTCACGGCTTGATAGTTCATTTATTTTCAGCACTTAATAATATTCTGTTGTCTGGATGGACCACAGCTCATCCATTTACCTACTGAAGGACATCTCTGATGCTTGCAAGTTTTGGTAACTATGAATAAAACTATTATAAACATGTGTGTGCAGGTTGTTAGTGGAAATAAACTTCCTACTCCTTTGTGTAAATACCAAGAAGCATGATTGTTGAAATCATATGGTAAAAGTATGTTTAGTTTTATAAGAAATTGCCCAACTGTTTTTCAAAGTAACTATACCATTTTGTGTTCCCTCCAGCAAGGAATAAGATTTTCTGTTTCTCAACATCCTCCCCAGGATTTGGTATTGTATTATGGATTTTGGATATTCTTTTTTTTTTTTTTAAACATTTTATTTATTTTGACAGAGAGAAACACAGTCAGAGAGGGAACACAAGCAGGGGGAGTGAGAGAGACAGAAGCAGGCTTCTCGCCAAGCAGGAAGCCCGATGTGGGACTCGATCCCAGGTCTCCGGGATCATGACCTGAGCCGAAGGCAGCTGCCCAACCAACTGAGCCACCCAGGCGCCCCTGGATTTTGGATATTCTTAATAGGTGTGTAATGATATCTCATTGTTTTAATCTGCATTTCCCTGATGGTATATGATGTAGAGCATCTTTTCATATGTTTATTTGTGACCATCTGTATATTTTCTTTGGTGCAGTATTTGCTAAAGTCTTAGCCTATTATTGAGTTGGGTTGGCCCTTTTCTTATTGTTGAGTTTTAAGAGTTTTTAGCATATTTTGAATAATAGTCTCATATCAAATTTGTCTTGCAAATATTTCCCAGTTTATTGGCTTGTCTTCTAATTCTCTTGGCATTGTCTATTGCAGAGCAGAAGTTTTAAATTTTAATGAAGCCCAGATAATCAATTATTATATTTTACGGATCATGTCTCTTGAGTTGTATCTATAAAGGCATCACGGGGGCACATGGGTGGCTCATTCAGTTGGGCATCTCTGCCTTCAGCTTGGGTCATGATTCTAGAGTCCTTGGATCAAGCGCCGAGTTGGGTCCCTGCTCAGTGACAGTGTGCTTCTCCCTCTCCCTCTGCCTACCACTCTGCCTATTTGTGCTCTCTGTCAAATAAATAAATCTTTGGGGGAAAAAAGTCATCACCATGTCAAGATTATGCAGGTTTTCTATGATATTACCTCCCAGAAGTTTTACAGTTTTGCATATTGCATCTAATTCTATGATCTACTTGGAGTTAATTTTTTTAAAGGATATAGGTATGTGTTTCAATTCTTTTTTTTGTACATAGGTATTTAGTTGCTTCCCTCTTAGAATTTTGAAGTCTTTAAATACAGAATGTTTAGTAAGAATTGTAACGTGTTTGAATGCTTTTGTCATTATTTTATGTTGGATTAACTTTCAAAGTGATCAACGTATCAGAAGGTCACAGACTCTTGAAAATGGAGAGCGGAGCTTCCAAAAGTTCATTGATGAACTTGATGAGCATTCTGTTTCTTTTTCACACAAATCAATAAAAGCTATAAGAAACACCTCACTTTGTTTCCTTTTTCTGTAAGAGGCAGAATAAACTGTCTTTTCTCTTGTCACTTCATATATTAAATATTTGTTTAATGACACTGTAAAAGACGTAATTTAGCCCCTGAGTTTAAATTTTTGATGTTTTACCCAGCTGCAGTCATTTCAGTATGAATCCTGTATGTATGTTCTCTACCAAAGTGTATGGTTACAGGAAATAAAGCCTATGTATTTTCACTAACATTTTCAAAATGGGGAGGAAAATCTGACTATATAATTCACCCCAGATTCTAATTTTATACCAAAGAATACCTAATTTTTTAAGAATTGTTACTACTTATAACAGTATTTAATTATTTCTAAACATTTATTTTTAAAGTTAGAAAGCAATATATGTTACCTGTGAGAACATTTTCATGTAAAATTAACTAGAGTGTAAACATTGATGTATCATCCATCTAAATTGTACTCCTGCTTTCCCAAATTCTACCAACTTCTGAGAGGAATTCCATAAAATAACTTATTAGAACAATCAGTATGCAATTAATTGAAAGGTTAATTTGGGCACAGCAGACATCTTTACAATGTTGAATCTTCTCTATGGATGTGGTATAACTTTACATTTATTTAGGCCTGATACATTGCCTTTCAGTATAGTTATACAATTTTTTATATGAATTCCTAAAAACTTAAAATCATTATATAATCACCTCTGGATACTTTTGGACCTGTGATCTAGATAAAAATTCATTATGAACTGTAGAAAAATAGATACTTATTATCAAGATTGTGACATGTCTAAGTGTTTACCTTGCTTGCAAGGTAACAATTTAACCTGCTCCAGTTTCCTGAACTCTGGTAGACAACATGAGGCTCCTGGATCAGAGACAGAGCAGTTTATTACTCTCTGCAGCACCTAGAGTCGTGACACTTAACTCTAGTTCCATAGGGTTTCGAGAGGGCCGGGTGACACCTGCATATGCTGTAGATTGCGTCATAACAAAAGACTAAGCTTCACCCGTATCTCTTACCACAGGGCATTAAGAATTTCTGCTCTTTGCGTTGGAAGGAGGCAATTTTTCCTTTAAAGACTTTACAAAAACCTGTCTTTTTCTCTAGAGAAAGTTTTTACCTTGATCTTCAGAGTCTACTTGCTATACAAACATCCTTTAGAGATTTTCCTGAACAAAGCATATTAGTATGTCTCAAGATGTTCAGAAATGTGAGCTTAAGTAGAATTTCCTAATTCATACCACAGGATCATGATATATTAAAGCCTTACTTTGTATTTTCCTTGTATGAAAAGTATATTGATTTTTTTTTCTGGATAAAAACAGATTGGTGCTGGCGGCGCCTGGGTGGCTCAGTGGTTAAGCCACTGCCTTCGGCTCAGGTCATGATCCCGGAGACCCGGGATCGAGCCCCACATCGGGCTTCCTGCTCGGCGGGAAGCCTGCTTCTCCCTCTCTCACTCCCCCTGCTTGTGTTCCCTCTCTGGCTGTGTTTCTCTCTGTCAAATAAATAAAAATCTTAAAAAAAAAAAAAAAAAAAAAAAAAAAAAAAAAAAAAAAAAAAAAAAAAAAAAAAAAAAAAAAAAAAAAAAAAAAAAAAAAAAAAAAAAACAGATTGGTGCAGACAGGTGCATATGAGCCAGATAAAGTGAGAATCTGAGGTCAAGTGGGTGAAGACATAAATATTTGTCTTTTGGTTATTGCTAAATCCTAGGATCTAGGATGTGCCTAACACACAGTAGGCATGCAAATAATATCTGCTCCACACATCATGGATTGTACAGGTGATTCATTGCTTTTCTCTTCCTGATTCCTTTTTTGCCTTTAAAACATTTATTTTCAGGAAAAAAAAAAGATTTACTTTGAATTACCTGCAAATTTGGAGGAAAAAATCTTTTACAGTGGCCTAAGATTTTGGGTTATCTTTAATGACTTCATCATAAAACACATATGCAAAAAAACATAATGAAGGGTGTTTAACCAAAACCATCAAAGCTGGTATGGGTGTGATAACATATCATTGTAATACCCATAATCTCAGAGCCTATAATTACTAAATAAAGTGATCTTTCTTAAACAAGAATCTTATCATCTTATTCTTTCATTGAAATTTTTAGAAGAATTTTTGTCTTTAGGATAACTTAAGAACTCTGAATCATGTGATTCATGATATGTAGCTTCTAATGCCATTTTGATAAATACTCTGCAATATAATTTTATTAAATTCCTTTTTGTTGCTTGAATATGGCAAGCACTTGTTTTTGTTGTTGTTGTTGTTGTTGTTGTCTTCTTGTTTTTTCTCTCTCTGGCTCTCTTTCTTCCATGTTTGTTTCTGTCTTGTTTCTGTACCTCTATATCTAATATTACATATGTTTATATAATTTATCCCCAAATAAGATTACATGTTAATTCTGCTGGGAAATCTTCCTTGGAACCTTATCAGAATGAACTAAATATCCTGTCTAAGAAGCTATGTATGTTTCAATCACCAAGTTTATACCATATAATAATTGATTCTTTCTGTAATGCAAATCAATTGTATCTTTTAGCATTTATTCCAGTGCTTACAGCATCATTTGAGAGCTCTTGGTGCTCACTGATTTTGACACTTTTCATTCCAAGAATCTTTACCTGGATTAGACAAGGGGTGTTCACAGTTTTTTGTTTTTGTTTTTGTTTTTCCCCTGAGCTCAAGAGACCGACACCTTATAGGCAATTATTTGCTCATCATTCATTGAACATCTTCTAAATGTAAAATTCTGTGAAGGCCATTATTTGAATAAGAGAGTTGCTCTCTTTAAAGGGGATTACAGGTTAGGGAGGTAGACATATATAAAAATAAAAGAAGGTTATGGATAAGAACTGGAGAAGGGCAAAGAATGTTTCACTAGCATTACAGTATAAAACATCTATGTGATACAGGGAGAATGAGCAATTGAATGTTTTTTTAAAAAGCTCAATTAAAAATGGAAAAAACATATTTACAGCTTACATATATGACTTGAACTTAATATGTAGCATTGTGCATTTATTCTGTAATTTTTACTTTATGGCCCAAAATTTCCTTCTCAGTATGGTTCTGCTGCAAAGGGTCTTGTGTGATTTTATTACAAAAATCATAGCCACAGTGTCTCATTCAAAGTATTTTAAGTTTTTAAAAGAGGAATGAGATTATAGACGTTCGGGTGAAGAAAACATTCCTTCACTTTTTCATGACTTCTCTCCACACTAATTCTTCAATCAGACCTATTGTAATTCAAGCAAAAATATATTTGTTTTGCCTTTATAGTGTTTATAAAGCACTTAGTTGGTATTTAGATTACTGATATTTAAAGTGATTACTGATATGGCTGGATTAGTATTGAGCATATTTGTTACTGTTTTTTATTTGTTGCTCTGTTCTTTGTTTCCATTTTTGTCTCTCATTCTTTTTCTGTCTCTGATGGTATTTTTAAAAAGATTTTATTTATTTATTTGACAGAGAGAGAGATCACAAGTAGGCAGAGAGGCAGGCAGAGAGAGAAGAGGAAGCAGGCTCCCTGCTGAGCAGAGAGCCTGATGTGGGCCTTGATCCCAGGACCCTGAGATCGGGACCCTGAGATCAGGATCTGAGCTGAAGGCAGAGGCTTTAACCCACTGAGCCACCCAGGTGCCCTGTCTTTAATGGTTTTAATTGAGCATTTTATGTAATTTCGTTTTTCCCTTCTTAATTACATGTAAATTATACTTCTTATTTCTGACCTTTTTTTAATGGTTGCCTTACAGCATGTAATATATACTGTCTGAATTTGCCTTCAAATGACATTATACCACTTCACAAGTAGTACAAGTAACTTATAATGACAAAATGCTCCTAATTCCTCTCTCGTCCCGTGTCACTGCTTTCATTCATTTTACCGATAAATGTATATATATAGTATATACATATATATAATAAAGCAGGTTGTTATTATGCTTTTGAGCAGACTTTTATTTGTTATATAAATTAAGAATAAGAAAACTCTGAACACCCCTTTCATTCATTTCACCAATAAATGTGTATATATACACATTTAAAGTAAAGTAGTTTCTTTTGAATGTAGGTCTTGTTAGGAATAACAGAATAATCTACTATATTTCAAAATGGTTACTTTTGCCCTTCCCCTGCCAGAAGCATATTTTTTTCTATAAACTTCACCCTGAGAACCTGGTATACCTCCCAGCAATAAGACTCACAAAAACGTGAGGTTCCCTATGACTGAACCCCCTCCCCAGAGTTTTTAATTTTGAGACATGTCCACACTCAACCTCTAGAAATATGTTAATTACAGTTTACGTCTGTCTGTCTGCCTTCATACTGGTTCTCACGGAAGTTTCTGTCCAAGGCTTTCTGCTCATGTTAGGATTGTCTGCATCCTCCTGTTTCTCCAGTTTGAGGGCAGTGGCTTACTCTGTCACATCAATGCCCTGACAAATCTAAGAAGAGTTGTGAGTTTTTCAGTTCAGTTTCTTACTTGTAGGATAGAGTGATGAATTCTGTGTTCTGTACATGATAAATCAGTAACAAAGATATTTGCATTGTGGTGGCAGTTTTGCTATGCAGCAATTGATCCCAAAATATTAGCAAACTGAAACAAAAACAGGGACGCCTGGGTGGCTCAGTTCGCTATGTGTCTGCCTTCGGCTCAGGATGTGATCTCTCGGGGTGCTGGGATGGAGCCCCACACTGGGCTCCCTGTTCAGCTAGGGGTCTTCTTCTCCCTCTCCTTCTGCCATGCTTCTGCTCTTTCTTTTTCTCTTTGTTTGTCTCTCATATAAATAAATAAAATTAAAAAGCAAATTGAAACAGGGGTGCCTGGGTGGCTCAGTTGTTAAACATCTGCCTTCAACTCAGGTCATAATCCCAGGGTCCTGGGATTGAGCCTCACATTGGGGGGGGGGGTGTCCCGGCTCAGCGGGAAGCCTACTTCTCCCTCTCACACTCTCCTTGCTTGTGTTCCCTCTCTCACTGTGTCTGTCTCTGTCAAATAAATAAATACAATCTTAAAAAAATTGAAACAAAATATATAACAAAAACATCTTAGTAGTTACAGAAAAAGAAAAGTTACAGCAAAAGGAATGGAAAAACTAAACACCATTTCATATTAAAAATTCTTTGTGAACTAGTAATACATGGGAATTTTCTCAATGTGATCAAGAACCTACAAAACTCCTACAGTTCAGAAGCAAGGCAAATGCTTGCTCTTATCATTTCTATTCAACATTATATAGAAAGCTTTAGCTTCCTGGTAAAGCAGGAAAAAAACCAAAATGCTTACAGATGAGAAAGGAAGAGATAAAACTTACTTTTATTTGTAGATATTGTAATCATGTATGTAAAAAAATCCCAAAGAATATTAAAATAAGCATCATAATAATAAGCTATCCAAACTAATCAGTGAATCCAGTGAGATAGCAGGTCAATTTATAAAAATCAATTATACTTTTATGTATGAGCAAAAAGTTAAAATTGAAATTTTAAAAAGACCATTCATCAAAAATATGCAATAATTAGTGAAAACTTTAAGGAATCTCTAAATAATTTTCCTAACTTTATAAGGAAAGCAATTCCATCTTACAGAAAGCAAAAAAAAAAGTCAAACTTTTTTATCTCTGCAAATTTCTAAGTAAATGGATAAAATTTCTAAGTTTTTCATTAGCAACCTAAGTAGAGACATATATAGATTTATTTATCTCCACAGAAGAGAAAACACCAATGAAAGCTCTTAGTGCAACAAAAGATAACTGAGTATTGAATAAATGGATTCATCGGTTGATAGGAAAAAATAAAACAAACGAAGACAAAAGCAAGGATTTGACTCATTTCCTGATAGTCCAGGGGGAAATCATAGAAATAATCTGAGTCTTTAAATATCCTAATACATATAAACTCCCCTTTTTCCCAACCCTCATAAAAAAAAAATAAAAAGAGAAGACCAAAACTAATTGAGAAAGTCAGTATAGACATAAGCACTTCAAAATCAGTACAGAAGGACTGCAATTTATAAAATGAGTAAATTTTAATATAGAATTAAATTCACATGGTGAATTAGAATTATTTTCTTCCTCTTATGGTTCTTATTAAAATATAAAATGCATGTAAAAAATGTGAACATGGAAGTAAACAAACATTTTTATTTTATATGACAGCATCTTGTGACTGATAATCCAATTATAAGGACAAGGAAGAAAGGAAAAAATGGTATCTCTTACTTACTCTTGATAAAAGCAACAGGAAGGACATTGGCATCAGGGAAGGTAAGTTAGGTCTTAACAAGCTGATGCTCACTGCTGCTAATTACCTACTGTGTCTATTTTTGATCCTGTCTATTTTATGATATTTGATATCATAATGAACTGCTGATCATGTTTATGAGCATTTGCAAGGTGCTCATTTACTACTTCTTTTCAGTGGGAAATTATGTTTTGTGTATTGAAAATGGCTTGACCAGCTGAAAATAATTCCATATCATTTCAATTAAATAGAGATACAGTTTGCCTAAACTCAGTTCTATAGAGGTTTGTTGTAACTCGCAAAACCACATCCTGGAGTACAGGGAAAAAAAATAAAACAAAACATATTACTTGTAGAATTCCTCCCAAACACAAATTATGCTGATATATTTGTTACCAGAAACAACTTAATGATTTGTGGATGGCAAATGCATTTTGAAAATAAAATGATTATTTTATCCCCTAAAACTGCCAATAAATTTTGATCCTAAATTCATAACAAGCTTTTTGAATAATATACCAAACTCTGAAATACCTTCTTAATATACATATACAGAAAAACTAAAAATGATTTTATATCCAAAAAGCTTTTGTCATATTCTCTCTTGAGAAACTCTAAATTAAATAGAATAGGCAAACTCCCATAGCTATTATTAAGCCACTATCAGTAAGCAATTATTACCCTAAATAGACCTATCAATCAACAACATATATTAAGCAACATTAGGCTGTACAAGTTGGAAAAATATTAATAGCTGTTTAAATTTATCCAAAATGAAGATTAATGGAATTAGCAATGTTTGGTGAACTACCAGACACCTGGCCCTTATAAAGATCGCATATATCATAATTTTACTTTTCCCTCAAACTCAAGGAGAATCTAGTATTATTTTATTTTGACAAGAGAAGGCAAAAAGTTCAGGAAGAAAGAATTTGGCCAAGGTCACAAAGGCAGTAAATGGTAAAAATAGGCTTTGGACAGTGGTTTAGTTGATGATATAACCTGTAGGCTCTTGCTCATCGTAATTATTTATTTTTTTTCCCTAAGATACAGCATGCAGGCTGTTTCAAATTCGGCAGTTTCATTTGGCTACTTGCATTAAAGAAAAAGTTCCAGAATGTTTGCTATTATACTAACATGGGCTGAAAAGAACCCCACACTAACAGCTGCGATGTGCCCCAGGTTCAGCTCTGTCACCAGTAAGCTTCATGGCATCAACCAGGAGGCGCACCTTTGGGCTTTGGTTTCCTTATCTTTATTATTATTGTTGTTGTTATTATTATTATTATTAATATTTTAATGCTTTTATTTATTTGACAAAGAGAGATACAGCAAGAGAGGGAACACAAGCAGGGGGAGTGCGAGAGGGTGAAGCAGGCATCTGCCCAGTAGGCAACCCAATGCGGGGCTCAAGCCAGGACCCTGGGATCATGACCTGAACCAAAGGCAGATGCTTAACAACTGAGCCACCCAGGTGCCCCTTCCTTATCTTTAAAAATAAAAATTCCATTAAATCCTCCAACCACCTTTCTGTTCCTTTCTATAAATCGACTGAAAGATATACAAAAGAATAACAGTATTATTAAGGAAAATTCATTTTTTTCAAAGTTAGATGCATTTCCTCTCATCATTTATATCAGCTATATAAGTCAATGTTATGGATTATCACAATTTATTTTACCCCTACTTTCTTTTTAGACATGTAAACTCCTCTATGGTTTTGCTATTATAAATAACACGAGGAGGATATTTCCTTGTACATATGTCTTTGTAAAAGTGTTTCCTTAGATTATTCGCATTCCTAGAAGTGTAATTATTAGAGAATATTTTATTTATTTAAAGTTTTATAAAACACCTTCTTATTTAAAAAAACACTTTCTTATAGAATGGTTTTATGAATAAACATTTTCTTAAACCATCACAATGCTGAATGTTATTATTCCTTTTAATAATTTTCCCAAGCTGCAGGTCAAAAATAGTGTGTAATATATATATATATATTTAAAGATTTTATTTATTTGACAGAGAGAAACACAGCCAGAGAGGGAACACAAGCAGGGGGAGTGAGAGAGGGAGAAGCAGGCTTCCCGCAGAGCAGGGAGCCCCATGTGGGACTTGATCCCTGGTCTCCAGGATCATGACCTGAGCTGAAGGCAGTCGCTTCAAGTGAGCCACACAGGTGCCCCAATGTGTAATATTTTTGAATGGTATTTAAAAAATATCTAATGTTGGCTATTTTTCCATATATTTAGTCCCCATTTTTCTTGCCTCTTTTGTCAATTTCCTGGTTAGGCTTTCAGCTGGTTTTCATTATTTACTGATGTGTAAGATATAAGATATATAATGTATAATAGTGCACACATATTAAGCACAGAGCTCAATGACTGTTTTCGTTTTTTCATGCCTGCGTAGAGTTCTTTCAAAACTGAATGGGTTGAAATAACAAATATTTGTTATCTCAGTTTCTGCTGGTCAGAGCAGCTCAGTTGGGTGGTCATGGCTCAGGGTCTCTCATCGTTGCAGTTGGGGTGTTAGGGTATGACAGAGGTTTCAGGCTGTTGACGTGCCATATGAACTGCTCCATGAGGGCTGCCTGAACGTCCTAACCACACAGAATCTGGATTCCCTCTGATTGGGAAAGACAGGCAGAGAACAAGTGAGGAGGAAGCCGTTTAAGGCTTCACCTCTACTGTTACCCCCACTGCCGCTGCCACTCTAGTCTGTTCATTAGACGTGAATCACTAAGTCTGTTCATTAGACCTGAATCACTAATTACATATTGTAATATCAATATTCACTAAGTGAATGACATATTGATATTACATTCAATATGCAAATGTGGTGGTTACTATTGAACCAGAGAATTTGTGAGCACATTTGAGAGGCCAGTCACTTTTTACACACATAGATACAGTGATGTAGCCAGCACTCAGATGAAGTTACAGAACTTCTCTAGCGCACCATAAGTCATTTAAAAAATTTTTATTTATTTATTTATTTGACAGAGAGAGAGATCACAAGTAGGCAGAGAGGCAGGCAGAGGGAGCGGAGGAAGCAGGCCCCTTGCCAAGGAGAGAGCCCAACATGGGCCTTGACCCAGGACCCTGAGATCATGACCTGAGCCGAAGGCAGAGGCTTTAACCCACTGAGCCACCCAGGCACCCAGCACCATAAGTCATTTTTGCCTGCTCCTGTACTTCATATACAGTTGAACCTTGAGCAATGCAGGGGTTTGGGGAACTGGAAATCACTGAAAATTGTTTATAACTTTTGATCAGCCCCAAAACATAAGTTCTAAGTGCCTCCCCCTAGAAACCTTATGGACAACATAAACAATTGGCTAACACATATTTTCTACATTATTTGTATCATATATTATAATCTTACAATAAATTAATCTAGAGAAAAGAAAATGCTACTGAGAAAATTACAAGGAAAAGAAATACATTTACAGTACTGAATTTATATTAAAAAAAATCCACGTATAATATAGGGGTGTTCAGTTCAACCCAATTGTTTGTTTAAGGGTCAACTGTAAATAGTATTATATATAAAGCATAGGATTTTTGTTTGGATTTTTCCACTAAATATTATGTATGTCAAATTTATTCACGTTCTTGCATACAAGCAGTTTATTCTTTTTTTTTTTTTTATTGCTGTATCCCATTCTACAAAAGTACGTTTTATCTCCTCTATTTTTTAGGTATGTTTTTTTCATATTATAATTTCACTGGTTGCTCTTTACAATATGTATATTTGACTTACTGTAATGTACCTTAATATTAATTCTTTGACAAATTCTCAGACAATGTAAGAAACTTGCAAGATTTCAACTCCATTTGCAGGCAATATTCATTTGAAGTTTAACATATTTACCCTTTTTGATGCTTTTCATTCATTTCTGGAATTCTGTCTTTTCATCTGATATCTTTTTCCTTCAGCATGTCTTTGTGTAGTATTTCTTGGAAATTCATATCTGATGGTAAAATGCTCTCTCAAGCATTAATTTCTAAAAATTACTTAGCCTTCATTATTTAGCCATCATTTTTGATAGACATTTTGACAGGATACAGACTTCTAGTTTGACCATATATGTTTTTTTGCACATTACAGATATAATCTTCTTGCTTCTGGGTTATATAATTTATTGGATGTCAACTGTCAATCTTACTATTACTCTCATAAAGATGATGCTCCTTTTTTCCTGTGAATGTCTTTAAGATACTTCTCTTTATTTCTGAATTAGAGTAGTTTGACTATGATGTGCCCATGTCTTGTTTTATTTGCACTTATTTTGCTTGAGAGTTGCTGAGTTTCACAAACCCTTTCATTTCATGCTTTTAGACCTTGATCTCTACAAATATTGTTATTATCTTTCTCCTCTATTCACTTCCATTACATGTATAGCAGATATTTGAACCATATTTTCCAATATCTCTTATGCTATGTTTTGTTCTTTTTATGCATTTTTGTTCTTCTACTTTGTACTGTTTTTACTGATCTGCTTTTGAGTTTATTAATCTCATCTTCTGCTATGCTCATTCCACTGTTAAATGCATCCAATGAGCTCTTAATATCAGTTATGTGTATTTTTAGTTCTAGCATATGTATTTGTTTCTTCTCTATAATTCTACCTCCATATCAAATGATTCCTTATTTGATTTCCTCCATTTTACTTAATATATTTAAAATAATTATTTTAAAGATTTTTGTCATAACTCCAATGTTAGAATCATCTGTGAGCCTACTACTTTTTGTTTTGTTATGTCTGTTTTCTTTTGATTATTGGTCATCTTCTCTTGCCTCTTTCCCTATGTGGTAATTGCTACTTTTGATTATGACTTTTTAAGTTTGTAGATTATCTAGATATATGTTATTGTATTTATCTTATAAATTAAACCTAATTTCACTGGTTGTTAGAGATAGAAGTCATTTGACATTTGGCAAAATTTGTTTATAAAATATCCTTTGTCAAGTTTCTTAAGTTATGCATGAGGGATTCGAAGAAATTGGGTATGATATCTATTTGATCAAGCTAAGCTAATTTTGTTGCATAAATCTGTTACAATCTTTATTCTTTTGCTTGATCACTCATCTATTCAAAATAAAAGCCATATAATACCTTTTCTGCAGAGAGTTTGAGAAATATGGGAATTAAAAGGAAGCAAAAATATTACTTGCAATTTCACCATTGAGTGATAATATGTTGATTTCATTTTTCTAATTAATCACTTAAACCCCTTCTGATATATATTTTTCATAAGTTTTAGACATAAATCAATATAGAGATGAAGATAGATATATAGACCAATTACCTCCCCACCTTAACTATCTGCTATCACATCTTTGGGGCTTACTTAACCAAAACAAGTTAGGCCTGTATGTCTCCAAATATTAATGTCTTACCTCTCTACTATTGGTGATATTTCTGCAAAAGCTACATGGTGTCACTAATGAAGACTAATTCTACAATAGTCCATTACTTGTTTTCTGCCTGAGCAATACCTGGATAAAGATATAAAGTAGAACTAGAGATCTTGGTAAGCTCTAGGCAGTGACTTTAGTGAGAAGTTCA
>PITA01024472.1:0-26211 GCA_004023965.1 Spilogale gracilis | reverse complement strand
ACACACACACACACACACACACACACACACACACTGGAACACTATGCAGCCATCAAAAACAATGAACTCCTGCCACCTGCAATGACATGGATGGAACTGGAGGATATTAAGCTGAGCGAAATAATTCAATCAGAGAAAGACAATTATCATATGGTCTCTCTGATATGAGGAATTTGAGAGGCAGGGCAGGGGTCATTGGGGGAAGGGAGGGAAAAAATGATACAAGATAGGACTGGGGAGGAATAATAACCATAAGAGATTCTTAATCCCAGGAAACAAACTAAGCATTGCTGGAGGGTGGGGGGGGGGGGATAGGGTTCCTGGGTTACGGACATTGTGCAGGGTGCTCTGGTCAGTGCTCTGAATTGTGTAAGACTGATGATTCACAGACCAGTATCCCTGAAACAAATAATACATTATATGTTTTTTTAAAAAGTCACTACCTATAATCCTCAAACTATTCCAAAAAAATAGAAGAGGAATAAAAAGCCTCCAAATACATCCTATGAGCCCAGTTACCTTGATACCAAAACTAGTCAATGATACCACAAAAAAACAGACCTACAGGCCAATATCTCTGATGCACATAGATGCAAAAATTGCCAACAAAATATTAGCAAACCACACAGAAGAATACATTAAAAGTATTGCTCAACACGATCAAGTGTGATTTATTCCTGGTATGCAAGTGTGGTTCAAGATGCACAAATCAATCAATGTCATACCTCATATCAACAAAACAAAGGATCAAAATCAGGCTTACCCTAATCAATGCAAATAGAGTATGTGACAAGATTCAACAAACATCTATGATAAAAACTCTCAATAAAATGGGGTTAGTGGGAGCACACTTCAACATAGTCAAAGCCATATATGAAAACCCACAGCTAACAGCATTCTGATTGGTGAAAAAATAAGAGCTTTCCCTCTAAGGCTAGGAACAAGACAGATGCTCATTCTCACCACTTTTATTTAACATAGTACTCGAAGTCCTAGTCACCACAATCAGACAAGAAAAGGAAATAACAGGCATCCATATTGATAAAGAAGAGATTAAGCTGTCACTATTTGCAAACAATAAGATATTATACACAGAAAATTTTAAAGATTCTACCAAAAAAACTGCTAGAAGAAATAAATGAATTCAGTAAAGTGGCAGGATACAAATTAATACCCAGAAATCAGTAGCAAAAAAATAATACCATTTACAACTGTACCAAAAAGAATAAAATACTTACAATTTAACTTAACCAAAGAGGTGAAAAACTTCAACTCTGAAAACCACAAAATACTGATGAAAGAAACTGATGATCACACAAACAAATGGAAAGATAGCCCATGCTCATGGATTGGAAGAAATAATATTATCAAAATGTCCCTATTATCTACAGATTTAATACAATCCCTATCAAAATACCAATATCATTTTTCACAGAGATAGAACAAATAATATTATAATATATATGGAATCACAGAAAACCCTGAATAGTCAAAGCAATCCTGAGAAAGAACAAAGTTGGTGGTATAACAATTCCAGATTTCAAGATACACAACAAAGTTGTAGTAATCAAATTAGTATGGTACTGGCACAAAAAAAGACATATAGATCAGCCCAGAGACCCCCAGAAATAAACCCACATTTATGTGGTCAATTAATTTATAACAAAGGAGGCAAGAATATACACTGGGGGAAAGACAGTCTTTTTAATAAATGATACTAAGAAAACTAGACAGCTATATGTAAACAAATGAAACTAGAGTACTTTCTAACACCATACATAAAAATAAACTCAAAATGGATTAAGGGCCTAAATGTGAAACCCAAAATCATTAAAAATCCTAGAAGACAATATAGGCAGTAATTTCTCTGACATTAGCCATAGCAATATTTTCTCGATACAACATCTAAGGCAAAAATAAACTATTGGGATCACATAAAAATAAAAAAGCATCTGCACAGCAAAGGATCATCAAGATCAATCATCATCAAATCATCAAGAAAACAAAAAGACAACCTAATAAAGGGCAGAAGATATTTGTAAATGACATATCTGATAAGGGATTACTATTCAAAATAGAGGTACCTTCGTGGCTTAGTCAATTAAGTCTCTAATTCTTGATTTCAGCTCAGGTTGTGATCTCAGGGTTCTGAGATCAAGCCCCACATACACTCTGTGCTCTGGAGGGAGTCTGCTTGAGATTCTGTCTCTCCCTATTCCTTTGTCCCTCTGCCCCTCCCCTACTCATGCTCGCTCACTCTCTCTCTCTCTCACTCCTCAGTAAATAAAATATTTTTAAAAATATATCCAAAATAAAGAACATACACAACCCAACACCAAAAAACTCCCAAACAATTCATTTAAAAATTAGGCAGAGGACCTGAATAGAGATTTTTTCCAAAGAAGACACAGATGACTAATTGACACATGAAAAGATGCTCAACATCACTAATTATCAGGGAAATGCAAATCAAAACCACAATAAAATATCACTTTACACTTGTTAGATTCACTAAAATCAGGAAGATAAGAAATAACAAGTACCGGTGGTGAGAATGTAAACTAGTACAGCCACAGCGGGAAATAGTACAGAAGTTCCTCAAAAAATTAAAAATAGAAATGCCACATACTCCAATAATTCCACTATTGGGTATTTATCCAAGGACAATGAAAACACTAACTCAGAAAGATAATATGCACCCCTATTGCAGTATTATTTACAATACCAAAGACACGGCAGCAATCTGAAGGTCTATGACTAGAGAAATGGATAAGGAAGGTGTGGTAGACATACACACCCACACACAATAGAATATTAGATAGCCATAAAAAAGTAAGATTGTGCCCTCTGAGAAAACATGATGAACCAAATGGTATTATGCTAAATGAATTAATTCAGATGGAGAAAGACAAATATCATATGGCTCTACTTATAAATGAAATCTTAAAAAGTGAATAAAAAAACAGCAGAATTAGAACTATACATACAGGAAACAAACTGATGGCTGCAGAAGGGAGGAGTATGGGGTTGGGCAAAATAGGAGAACAGGAAGAGGGAGATACAGGTCTTCAGTTATGGAATAAGTAAGTCACAGGAATAAAAAGCACAGCATAAGGAATATAGTCAATAATATTGTAATACTGATGTAATAAGTCAGATGGTAGCTATACTTGTGGTGAACACAGCATAATGAATAAATTTGTCAAATCACTAATTTGTACATCTGAAACCTATTATAACATTGTCAATTAGACTCAAATAAAACACAATAAAACTTAATTTAATTTTTAAAAAGAAACAGAAAGAAAGTGAATAAATCCAGGTTTTAAAACCAGGGAAGGACTCCTAGATTAATGATCTGTGAAGGTTCAGAAGCAAAAAAGAGTATTACGTGCTCAAGGAACAAAATTTCAGTATGGACAGAGCATATCATGAGAATTAGGAGGATAGGAGATACATGAGGCTGCATACTGGGAAATACTGGGAAACAGACCGTGAAAGTCATGTTCAAGAGTCTGGGATTTAGTCTCAGGGGAAGAAAGACTATTGATGGTTTGAACCAGAAGTGTAAATCTATCATATTTTCAGACTGATTAGTAACCCTGTAGACAATTAATTAGAAGGAAGCTAATAGGAGGCAAGAGGACCTAGTAAGAAGCTATAGAAAAAACTCAAGTAAAAATTAAGGCCTCCTGAACTAGTGTGGTAGCAATAATGATGGGGTGGGGAGATGGGAAAGATCTACAAAATAGGAAAGAAATAATATTGATAGCCATGGTGATTGACTATAGAGGTTAAAGAGATAGAAGGCAATCTTTCTCAATGGATGAGTCGGGTGATGTCACTCCTCAACTCAAAACCCCACAGTGCACCCATATCACTCACGACGAAAGCTAACATCTTTACAATTGGCTGTAAGGTTGACAAAGTCTATACCACACAGCCCTACCAGAGCACCACTGCATCACTGATTTCACTTCCTACTGCCCTCCTACAAGCTTGTTCTGCCTCCTGAACGTCAACCAATGTTACAGGCACAAGTCAGTAAGACAGTACATCAATATACATCAATAAATGCCCCCATTTCTGAACTGTTCAGCATGGAACAAGGCATTCGTCAAAATAAAGACAAATTAAAACGGATTCTATTTTTGGCCGTGTATAAATAGACAAAGGATTGGCAAATAATCATAGATACATACTGTTGTAATTTACTCGACTTTTCATCTAGAGAGGGTTAACACTTTTTCCCCAAATTGCAAGTCAGTTGTCAAATAAGAGATAGGCTAATGGAGAACAAGAAAATGCTAGTAAGATACAGTTAAATTCTTGGTACCTAAATCTGTTTTCCTTTGTATTTTTAACAATTTAGAAACACCAGTCAACTTTAAATAGTGTTTCACAACCCAACTGAAAACATGCTTTCTCAAACTTTCGCATGCAACAGCATCACTTTGTTTTTGTTTTAAAGATTTTACTTATTTATTTGACAGAGCAAAACAGCTAGAGAGGGAACACAAGCAGGAGGAGTGAGACAGAGAGAGAAGCAGGAAGCCTGATGCAGCGCTCGATCCCAGAACTCTGGGATCGTGACCTGAGCCGAATGCAGACGCTTAACAACTGAGACACCCAGGTGCCCCAGAGAATCACTTTGGGGGTTTTTTGTTGTTCTTCATTTTTATTAATTTTTATTTTTTCCATATAGAATCACTTTGTTAATCAGGATTGTTATTATCTGATTCAGTAGGTATTGGGTGGGCATTCCTAACAAATTTCTAGGTAACTTTATTATTTTTTTTTTAAGATTTTATTTATTCGACAGAGAGAAACACAGCCAGAGAGGGAACACAAGCAGGGGGAGTGAGAGAGGGAGAAGCAGGCTTCCCGCCGAGCAGGGAGCCCGATGTGGGGCTCGATCCCGGGTCTCTGGCATCATGACCTGAGCCGAAGGCAGTCGCTTAACCAACTGAGCCACCCAGGCGCCCCTAGGGACCACACTTTAAGAACCATTATAGGTCAACAAGATTTTCCTGAGCCAGTCTGTGACCAGTTTGACCGTTTCAACTGGGATCTCTATGACTCCCAACTGAAGTTGGTAGAATTAAATATCCAAATACAGAATCACTAAATGGTATAAAAATAACTCAAATTATTTTTAAAACTTCCTTTCACTTAATTCTGACATTTTTCACAATATAGTCTGTCAGCCATCCCTTTCTTTTAATTTTTGATTAAAGGATAAGTGAGCATTACATTTACATGATTGGATAAATGTTGTTCATTGCTGACAAAGCATTATGTGTATTATGTTCCCTCTTTTATATAACTTAGTTTTCTGTTTAAGGTAGTAATTTGCCTCATTTTTAATTTGCTTAGTTTCCTATGACTTACCACTAATGTGATAGATCTTTCAAATACTTAGTGATATCATTTTCCAAATGATCAAATGCACTGGATAATCAAAGAGTACGATTTTTTCCCCCCTAGCAACACCACTCCATCTTCCTCTTCCAATCGGACAGGTAGTTTCATGGACTTGCTGCACAATCATTATCCTCGAAGTCCTTTTACCATTTTCCTATGTTGGATCCACTATTTCCTAATCCCATACTTCTTATTTTTTTATTTACTTTCTTACATTATTCAAACATATACTTCAGTTGCATCAAAAGAAAGGAGATAGGTAAGGCAAATTTTGTGTTGCTGCATACCTGAAGATTTCTGCATTTTAGATTAGCTGGATACAGTATTTTAGACTAAATATTTTCACTTTAATTTTGGAGGCTTTGCTTTATTGCTTTCTAACTTCCATTATTGCTAATGAGAATTTAGATGCTGTTATAATTTTATTTTTCTTTTTAATGTGACTTTTGACTTTTCTCTCCTGAACTCTTAGAATCTTCTCTTTCATCAGGTGTTCTGAACTTTCACACTATTGTTTCTTATCATGGGTCTTTTCTCATGGGCTGGGCTCTAAGTGGACTATTTCTGTTGAGGGATTCACACTCTTCAACTCTGAGAATTTTCTTATACTGCTTACTTGATAATTTCAAATCAACTCTTATCAAGTAGATCTTAGAGGTCTTATATGAATCCTTTCAATTTCTTGCTAATTCTTTCCAATTCCCAACTCTTTTTTTTTTAGTTGCTTTTTCAAGGTGCCTAGCTGGCTCAGTGAGTTAAACATCTACCTTTGGCTTAGGTCATGATCCTGGGGTCCTGGGATCAAGCTGTCCCGTACCAGGCTCCCTGCTCAGGGGAGCCTGGTTCTCCCTCTCCCTCTGCCTGCTGCTTCCCCTGCTTGTGCACGCATTCTCTCTCTCTCTCTCTCTCTCTCTCTCTCTCTCTCTCTTTCTCTCTCTCTCTCTCGTCAAATGAATAAATAAAATCTTTTAAAAAATTTAAAAAATTTTAGAAAAAAAATTTTCAACTTTATCTTTAAACCTTTCTATCAAATTTTTTAAATTAGATTTTCTTCTATTTTACCTGTGATTTTATCTTAATTAATTTAATTATTCTAATCAAATATTTGTTATATATTGAATTGCCAAGAGCTCTTTCTTAATCTCCTTCAGAATATTCTTTAGTCTTTGTCATCATTAAGTATAGCTTCTTGGATTTTCTCTGCTGCTTCATGTATTATTTTTTCATCCAGGTTTTTTTTTTCATATTTTGATCTCTCTCTTTTATTTGGAAGCTATTTCTCTATGTTAGCAGACCTCAAACATTAACCTACATCAGAATCATCTGAAAAGCTTATTAAAACACAGATTGCAGGGTCCCATCCCTAGAGTTTCCGATTCAGTAGGTCTGGGGTGGGTCTGAAGAATTTGCACTTCTAATGATTCCCCAGGGGTTACTCATGCTACTTGTCCAGAAACCACACCTTTGTTTGGGGTAACTGGGGTTGTATACCCTGAAGAGCAAAGATGACTCATGTGTATAAAGATGAATGACCTGATCTGGGTATTCTGTCCAGACTCTTCCTCAGAACCCCTGAGGCTGTGATTTTAACCAAACTCCAGAATTCAGTGCTTGGTAGACTGGGTTCAGAGTCGACTCTGGGTGGTTGACCTAAAATTTTTAACATATTTCACATCTTGGTAGAAAACTGCTGTGCAGATAAAACATACAAATACACAACAACATCACACTGTTATAATTCCAAAATTTGCACTTGTAAATAGAGTTTTCATAGAAAAGAACAGAGAATAAATTATCAAGAAGTTTCCAGAAAAAGTTCAGAATTTAGGATGTCACTCTGACTTTAGCTACTGTAAAATAAAAGAATGAGTAAGTTGAATAATACATCCTGATTATTTTTTTTT
This sequence comes from Spilogale gracilis, assembly GCA_004023965.1. Classification (NCBI taxonomy): domain Eukaryota; kingdom Metazoa; phylum Chordata; class Mammalia; order Carnivora; family Mephitidae; genus Spilogale; species Spilogale gracilis. The sequence goes on along the minus strand of PITA01024472.1, from coordinate 18,883 downwards.
TAGCTATTGAAATATTCCCAGTGAGTGGAAGTGTGAAAATTGAGTTGCAGCTTCCCGAGTGATGATAACACTGAACAATCTGGAAATGAGATACTACTAACAGAAAAAGGTCACCAAGTGTTTTACTTTGGTAAAGAGTATCTCTCTCATAAAAGATATCATTTATAGTTTTCTCTTTTCATTGACTCTAATTCTCTTGCAAATCCTAAACTGTGTAAGGTCAAAAATAAGACAAACAGCTCTGTCTAGTGGCAGATTTGATCAGTGCAGCCAAAGTCAAGAATAGTACTCTAAAAATCTGTCTACAACTTGGCAAGCAATCTTGACAGGAGGTGGCTCTTTTATCCCTGCTCACAAGACACAATGGATAAACACTTAAGGCCATCGGTCATGTCACTTCCATTTGGGATTCTCTCAGTAGTTAAGAGGGACAGGTGCAAAACCCAGCTCAGTAATTTAATTTAAAAGGAAACTAGTTCTGTTGTGAAATTGTGCTTTTTAGATAACTTTGTCCTAAACGTAAGTTCACAGCTTAGCCTGCTCTTATCCTCACTTGCCTTTTCCCCCTGCTTTTTCCTTTAATGGAAATCTAGAATTGAACTGTAATTCAAAACCTTGTCATCCTTCATATGGCAGATCTGAGCTGCCCCATGGCAGCTGATGTGTTCTGACTTTGACAACTGTTTCCACAAAGCCCTCCAGAATGTGAATAGAACATCACATGGAAAAAAGGAAGAACAGGCAGCTATTTGCTCCTGATTCCATCATAAAGCATTTAGAAAATGATGATATTTTTCTTATAAGCACTGGACTATCAGGGCAAATCTAACCAATTTTCATACCTTTCCACTTTGAAAAATAATGTAAAGGATCTTATAAATTATAAAAAGGAATAAATAAAATCATAAATTAAAAAAAGAGTAAGAAAATCAAGTTTAAAAAAGAAGGAGATGAGGAATCCAACTTTGGACTAAGACTGGGGCTCATGGTATTTCTGGGTATGGGATGGAGAGGATATTTGACGAAATTAATTAAAATGTACTAAACACAAAGTATAAGAACTTGGTAGCTTTTTAATACGTAATAGTTATAAGATATTAAGCTTATGGTTGTACTCCAAAAGAAAATTATCAAAGGTTAAAATACCACATTTTTCTAGAGATAATATTCAAGAGTATAATTAATATTGAAGATGTCAAATAGAAAATTACAGTTTAACATATATTCAAGAAAGATTACAGTGTTAAGAGAATACTTTCTAAAGATAAGTGTAGCAAAATGTATTTATTAAAACAAAGAAACACACAATACCAAAAAATACAGAGAAGGCAAAAATTATCCATAATACAAGATTTACAGGTAAACACCATAAATATTTAGTGTGAATCTTTTAAGATTTTATTCTTGTAGAAAAAGAAGCCATTTGCATTCTGAGGAGAGTGATTATTCTTTTGAATGCATTAATATTGTGCATATGGAGGAAGACTCATGGTAAACATAAAAAAGAAAAAGCTAGCTGATCCACTAGGAAAAGTAGGTAGGTCTTTTCTTTTTTTAAGTACAATTTAAAACAGATTTTTTAAAGTTTTTATTTAAATTCCAGTTAGATAACATACAATGTAATATTAATTTCCGATGCAGCATACAGCAATTCAAAGCTTCCGTATAACACCAGGACTCATTGCAAGCACTCTCCTTAATCCCCTTCACCTATTTAGCCATTCCCCACCTACCCCCCTTCTAAAACAGATTATATTTTAGTAACTTATTTTGTTTTATTTTTTCAGTGTTCCAAAATTAAAACAGATTATTTTTTAAACATATCAAAAGGACAAACTTGTGTAGACAGTCCACATTGTGAAGTCAAAAAAGATAAATTTAGAGGCCCCCAAAATGGCAATGTTGTCAATTTTGACATACTTAGGCTGGAAGGAGAAGATATACATAGTCTATCAAACTTCCCCCCAATGGCAACACTCTTAAGTTTTTAAGTTATGAAATGATGACTATATCATATAAGCAAAAAGCCAGGAAGTCTAAGAATCCTGCCCATGAATAGTGTTATAATTGAATAAAACCCATCACAAGGCTAATATGACACATATGTAATGACATGCATAATCACTATAGCATCACACAGCAATTTGGCACAAATGGCAAAGTATTACGTAAATGACTTAAATTAGCACGACTTTCACACAGCCAAATGAAGCATTTCTGGAGTTGGCTGGAGAGAGGGATGATGAGGCAGACTAAAAAGCTGCTTTAAGAGCCTGCCAAAGACCAGGCAGCTGAGCGGTCTCCCTCATTCTCTGGTAGCAGCATGGGATTGAGGGGAAAAAAGAAATAAGGTAGGGAATCAGGGAAGTACAGTTTGTGGCTGCTAGCTACTTTGTCTTGTTTTTCCTTATCTGGGAGTTCCTAGAAAACTAAAGACAATTTGAACTTCGCTGCCATATCAATGGTAGCACCCTCCAGCCTCCAGACTTCTGGATTTAAAAACAAAAAAGTTCTCGAAGTTAATTTCTGCATTGACTGCTACTGTTACCCTCATTGTCACCACCAAGCAGAGCCCCTATTCAGTCTGAAATGCCAGCCATTCCTTCCAGTTCTTAATAAATGGCCTTGGGATGGTTAACGAGTGTACTGCTGGGTGTTCATGCTTAGACCAGGAACACTGGGTGTTTGGGTTGCCAGAAAAGGAATTATAAGAGGGAAAAATAAAAAGAAAGAAAAGACAAATATTTACCTTCCTCAAAATTCTTCTACCCATTAAAGAGTCAGAAAATAATAAAAAGAACATAAAATTTTTTTAAGATTTTATTTATTCATTTGAGAGAGAGAGAGCATGTGAGCAAGAGCAGGGATTAGGTCAGAGGGAGAGGGAGAAGCAGACTCCCCACTGAGCAGGGAGCCCGACATGGGACCAATCCCACAACCCTGGATCATAACCTGAACTGAAGGCAGACACTTAACCAACTGAGCCAACCAGGCACCCAAAAAGAACAGAAAATTTGACGTTAGACTTTGAAAAGTTGAGATCATGGTTGTACAGCTGCAGAGTAAGCTTGAAAAAAAATTACTTACTTTTTTATTCAGATAAAGAGACTAAGGCTCAGAAAAGTTAAGAAAAGTATACCTACCTGATTCACAGAAAAGGTCAAAAGATTAGTTAGCATACATCATGCTTCTCACGTGAACCCACCTCAGTCTGTACCGCTATATCAGAATACCATAGCCTGGACGGCTTAAATAACAAACATTAATTTCTCATGGTTCTGGAGAATAGAAAGTCCAAGGTCAAGGTACTGGTATATTTGGTGTCTGGTGAGAGTACCTTTCCTCTTTGCAGATGACCTCACGTGGAGGGGAAAAAAGGGAAAAAGCAAGTGCTCTCACGTCTCTTCTTTTTTTTTTTTTTTTTTTTTTTTAATTTTTTTTTTTTTTTTTTTTTTTTTTTTTTTTAAAGATTTTATTTTATTTTTTTTTTAAAGATTTTATTTATTTGACAGAGAGAAACACAGCCAGAGAGGGAACACAAGCAGAGAGAGTGAGAGAGGGAGAAGCAGGCCTCCTGCCGAGCAGGGAGCCCGATGTGGGACTCGATCCCGGGTCTCCGGGATCATGACCTGAGCCGAAGGCAGTCGCTCAACCAACTGAGCCACCCAGGCGTCCCTCTCACGTCTCTTCTTATGAGGGCACTAATCTCATTCATGAGGACTCCAGCTTCATGACCTAATTATCTCTCAATGGCCCTACCTGTTAACATCATCACATTGAGGATTAGTCTTCAACATAGGATATTTGAGGGAATACAAATTCAAAATGAATAATCCATAGAACCCAACAGCAGTTGAGAGTGCATTCAGGCCTGTGGAGATCCTGGGGGCAGAGCAGTCCTGAGGGACTGACTTGGCTACAAAATTATTTGAGGTTTCATACTTTAATTTCACTTTTTGCACGCACTTTATATTCTACTCTTTATGCGTGTTGTTTAATATAAAATAAATGTTTTAAGTATTTACATCAAAGAAAATTGATACTATAATGTTTAACTTCTGATTTAGCATAGCCCTGGCCCACACTCCAGTTTGGGAAGGCTAAATTTATGCAAAAGCATAAATAGAGTTCATCTACTACACAACAAATACTCTTCCCCTTCTTTCCCTTCTCCTCTTGTCTCAGAAGCCAAGAGCAACTATCTTTTATCTTGGACAGGTTTCTCTCTCACTCTTCCTGCCTAAAATGCCGAGATGAGAGTAGAAAATGAACCAGCTACTGGGCAGTTCCCAATCAGGAGTGGTTATGACGACTGAGGACATTTGGCAATGTCTAGAGGCATTTCTCATTGTCACAGCTGGGGACAGAGGATACAAGATAAGAAGATCTAATGGTAGAGGCCAGGGATGCTGCTAAACTTCGTACAATGCACAAGAGAGCTCCCGCAACAAAGAACTATTCAGCCTAAAATGTTCCTAGTGCTGAGGCTGAGAAACACTGAGCTCCAGGTAACTGGCCCCACTGTAACCATCACCAGCAGAGACCCAGGCTAACTGATCTACGCAGGAGTGTTTTATGTTTTGCCAGGCTGCACACACTCCCTTGCTTCAGGGGACCTAAATTTAAAGTTGAGCTGTTGAAAACCGATTCAGAGTCTTTACTAGATTCTGATTTTGTTCAGATATGAAAAGCTCATGTATCCAAGAAATTTAAAATAGAACTCTACCAAATAGAGGTATAACTTTCTTCATCATGTATTTCATATTCCCCTGCAGAGTACTGAAAAATCTGTAAGCTAATCCATTTATGTCCTAAGGGCACTAGGTATTCTAACCTGAAGCTTTCTGCAAAAAGTATGAAAGATCAAAACATTGTTAATACCAAGTCATGATTCAAAAAGATACACACACCTGTAGGCTCTTTAGGATATTTAAAAAATGCTCATCATACTGGGTGTTATACACAAACAATGAATCACAGAATACTATAACAAAAACTAAGATGTGCTGTATGGTGACTAACATAACATAATAAATACATACATACATACAGCCCATTGCCCTCAGACACGAAGTAAGATATGATATTTTATGATACGGTTGCTGAAGAATGAACTCCTGCTTATATCTGCCATCTCCATTCCCCAAAGTTCTTGATTTGGCACTTGAGATCAGCTCACTGACATAATGCCTATGCTGTGAGGTGTTCAGATACATCAATCAGGCCCGAACTGAGAAGCATTTCAAAAATGATAATATTCTCAAGGGGGAAAGAGATGTGAAAACTAATGAATGAGACAAGTCTTAACAAAAAGTATATAAATGCACACTTACCTGATAAGAATGACAAAATGTGTATCCAGCTACACAGATTATATCTGTACATACTATATGTATGCTATAACCCAGGTTTCATATGTGTCTGAGTACAGATTTCCTTTAAAGTCTGATCAATTTGTTTATATTTGCCTCCTTCTCATTTCTGGGCACAGCAAACACTCAAGCTGATGGTCAGCAGGTGGAAACCAAGCGGGGGGAAAGGCCTTTGGAACGCGGTGTAAGCCAAACATGGCCAGAAAAGTGGAGAGTCAACAAACGAAATAACTTGTGCTTTCCACAGAAGAACTTTACTCCAACAGAAACTAATTTTTTCTTCTTCTTACTTTAAGAATTCCTAGTTTCACTTCACAGAATTTAGAAACAAGAACTACCTTTAGATTTGGGCAAGAGGGCACTCTGTCCTGATCTCCAGGCTATAAAGACATCCATTTTCCCCTCCTCTGGTCATCCCTACTCTGAGGAGTAAGGAATCATCTGCCCATAGACCATGCTCTGGGTACACAGGACCTGGAGTTCCTTTTCCAAAGAGCCTCAAACACACTTCTAAGAGCTACAAAAGTCTTTCCTCAGATCTGTTCTTTCTTCCCAAGGAGGACTAGGCCTGAGAAGGGAGCAAAGGGTGCTATTTCAGAAGGGGTAGGGAACGGCACTTGGACATATGAGCCACAGAGTCCACAAACTTAGCAAGTCAGGTCCTAATGGTCCAGGACAAAGTGTGGGATGGAAGGGCTGGGTGGCTGGGTGAGAGGAGTATAGGCCAAAGCCCTGGGTACATGGGTCAGTTTTCCAAATACTAACACATATTGGCTGACTCCAAGTCCAAGAATTTTAAATGTGAAGTGTTCTTCAAAGTCTCTGGGAAAGTATATTTGTCAAGGTAGATGAATAGAATATTTTATTTGACAGTTTAGTGGCTTGATTTGTATAGTTTTAAAATATTTATGCATGCAGGATGTGGGCTTCCCTCCACTCTCTTGCCCCAGTCCCCAGGTGTTTTCACCCTGCTCCTCACCCCATCCCACCTCCCATCATAGCTTTTGTCTTGTTTGGTTCAGTGAACATGGTTTTGGTCTTAACTCTACTATATCTCACCTGACTATTTCCCCTGCCTCTTAGAGTTTAGATGATGGCATGTAGGTTAATTTGCTGACATTTTTTCATCTACAATCTGCTCCTTAGAAATCTGCTGAGCAGTTCTTTGTCTCGAGGCAGCTTCTCCAAGTAGCTTTGAACTTGTATTTTTGAAGCTGCTGTGTGTTGACCCTTTCTTTCCTCGCCTCACCCTCCTCTGTCCCGGAGCCCACACACATGCTTGCTTGTTCCTCCCTTACAAATCTTTTTTACAATGTCTGACTCACTCCAAGCCCTTTGTATTCCTTTCTGGCTTCATCGATTGTAACTCCCTGCCAATTTCTTGCAATCTTTGTCTGCTCCTCTGCTCAGCATACTTTCTGGCTGCTTCTCCCTTTTCATTCTTCAGCAATTTCAATAGCTTTTCCAGGGAGCACTTCCCTCCTCCCTCTGCTACATGTGTCTTCATAGGAAATAGGGAATTAATCATTCTATTCCCACTTTGAGTATTCTCCCTCCTTCTACCCTCCCAGATACTGAGTCTTCACCCCATTGAAGGGGAAGAATTATAATGATAAAACTTGCTTTTAGTCCAAGACTGACTGGATCATACTGGCTTTGAAAGTAGGGTATTGGGGCTCCTGAGTAGCTCAGTTGGTTAAGCATCTGCCTTTAGCTCAAGTCTTGATCCAGGGTCCTGGGATCAAGCCCCAGGGGAGCTTGCTTCTCCCTCCACCCCTCCCTCACTTGTGCACTCTTCTCTCTGTCTCTTACAAATAAAAAAATAAAATCTTAAAAAAAAAAAGTAGGTTATTGCCATATTCACCCACGATTTTCTGGCCATTGCTCCATTTTCTTTTCCTCTCCACTTCCTATTTTTTCTCCCTTTAATGAAAGTTGCAAAACAACTTTATAACGAACTGGAAAAGTACCAAAATTAAGATCAGCTTTTGCTTCAGACTACTTTACACACCTAAACATGAATTACTGAGATGGGTGAAGGGCTCCCTTATATTCATGCTTATGTGTTCTATTTCACATGGAAAACCATTCTATCTAGGCTGCCAAAATGACATGAGACTTTTTGAAAATGTATCTTGGAATTTCAAGATGAGCTATGGTGGGAAGAATCTCAGAGTTTATCCAGCCCCAATCCCTTATTTATATGTAGAAAGATTTGGAACAAAGAATTTGACAGAGAAGTGACTTGACAAATAATAAATAATAGCTATTATTTATAGTTCATGTGCTGAAGACTTCATTCAATACTCAAAGCAAATTTCCTCTAGAGTAAATAGACTATTTTTTGGTAAAAACTTTAGAAATATTCCAATTAAAGTCAGGAACTAGACAATGACAGCTCTTATCACTGTCACTCTGACATGGTTCTACAGGGCTAGCCAACCCAATAAAACCAGAAAAAAAAGATCTTTATGAATAAAGAAGAACACTTAGAAGATAGTTTTAAGATCCATAAAGTGAAAGACTGATAGATTTAAACCACATGAAGAAAGTAAAACTTTTATATTTAAAAAAAATGACAACATAAGCAAAGTTAGAAACCCAGTGAGAGAGAGAGGGACATACTTTGAGTCCAGGTTGAAACAAAAAATCAGTATCTACAATATACAAATCAGTTAAAAAGAATGAAATACCCAAGAGAAAAAGGAATAAAAATATAAATAGCTAATATACACAAGACAATATTCAAATGGCCAATAAATGTAAAAAAATGGGCTCAACTTTAGTTCTTTTTCAGATTTCATCAACATTTACCTGTTTTTTCTCTCATTCTCGTGAGGTGGTTTTTCTTTGTTTATAATGTAGTGACTGCTACCTTGAAGGTGCTGGGTCGATACGGTAACATTCTGAGTCTGATCCCACTTCGGATCATGAACAAACGATGTTGGAATTAATCCCAGTGTTGGGGGCTTGGGCAGGTCTCTATACACCAAGCAACTCAATTCTGCCTCTATCTACCTGGAGCTAGCATCACACCCCACAGGTTAAGGGCTAAGTCCTATAAGACTGCCTCCCCCTACACACATTTGAGATACCGGTCACAAGTCCAGGTTGTTCCCTGTGCTTCTGATCAACTGGCTATAGCTGGGAGGTTCCAAGGACCCCCTCCATGGGTTTGATTAACTTTCTAGAGAGGCTCACAGAAACATTTTGTTTACTAGATCACCAATTTGTTATAAAAAGAACATAACTCAGGAACAGTTAGGTAGAAGAGATGCAAAGTGCAAGGTATGCAGAAAGGTTGCAGAGCTTCCAGGCCCTCTCCAGGTGCACCATTTTCCCCACATCTCGACATGTGCACTGACCTGGAAGCTCTCTCACCCTATCTCCAAAGACAGTCACATTTGGGGTTGTACTCAGGGGTTGAGACTTTGACATATAAATTTTAGGGGTTGGACACAATCTCAGTTTATATCAATACCAAAAATAAGCAGTGTCGTATCTTAACCGTAATATAGGAGGAAAATACAAGGAAAGAAATTTATGATGAAATCATGTGTATTTCAAAGTGTAAATTCTTGAGCGTCACTGTAATAGAAGATACAATGAAGTATCTAGATGCTTGCATCCACTCATAATGAAAACATTTAGATTTAAGAAAAGATGATCAGAAGCCAATTCTACCAAGTAGATGGAGGAAAAAAAGAACAGTGGCATGAATAGCACTGGAATAAAACTTACTAAGATAAGTAATAATGGACCAGAATATTTTTGTATAAGGTAAGGCAAAGAAAATAGCACCTTGGATGAAGTAGAGATAAATGCCAAGATTAATTACACACTGTTAAGGTGGGAAAAATGAGTCAGATACTCTCACAAATGAGCTAGACCATATTTATAAGTGTAGTGTTAAAATATCATTTTGTTATGACATGCATGAAACAGCACAAAAACCTCTTCTGAAATTTCTCCATATGTTGAAGTATACTTTTAATCTCAGAATTTGAAATGTACAGATTTTACAATTTTACAATTTTCTAGGCTACCTAGAAATCATATCCTTTGAAAGGTGATGAAGAATAGACTGTGGTTTTAAAAAAGGAACTTCATATAAAAGACCAAAGAGAATCAGTATGCTGGGCATCTAAAAGAATATTGAAGTAATGCTGAAAAGCAACAGGCTGTCCATAATACCTAATTCCATTATGTAATTTTCAAAACATGTATCCATCATTTTTACACACACATAAAAAAACATATATGGAATGGTATGAAATTCTTTAATGAAACAGCTTACTGGTAAAATGTAGTGAGATCCTCATGTTTCATGTGATTCCATTAGTTAAATGATAGTCTGAGTCTGTTCAAAACAATCTCTTATTTTTTCTATTACACATGAAAGTCAGAGATGACAAAATGGTCCAGATTTCTGATTTTGGAGATTTAAGTAGAATAAGCACTGTTGCTGTCAATAGGTTGATTTTCTGAAATGGTGAACAATTATTGATTAAGTAACAAATAAAATAAAGTATGTTTCTGTGAATTAACATGACAGCTGTATCTTAGAAAATTCAGTGTATAATAAAGTTTTGTGGAAAAAAAACTTTGTAATAACATATAAAACAGTTTCTTTGTTTATTTAATTTTAAATAAGTGTTTAACTCACATGAATGTCTGGGATCTTTGACCGTGATTCAGGACACAGGATAGTCCTTCAGTGTACAAGGTTGTTATGCATATTCCAGGATATATCAGAAATACCATCGATTTCCATAATATCCCCTAGGGGGAGGTATAGCTCTGTTGAGAACTGTCCCATCTCTACTTGGATACCGTTTTCTAAATACCTGTAACTTATCCCTCTCTCCCCTATTATTCCTGTCATACACCATCCTTTATCTTTTTTTTTTTTTTTCCTGGAATCCCTCAGAATGAAACTCCTTTCTCAAGCCTCAATGCCCTCTAATCCACTACATACTCATTCCAGACTTAATTTTCTAAAACATAAATCTGGATTTCTGGTCAAAATGATCTATAATTTCATGAGGAAAACTAATCTTCAACCACCTATCTCCACCCAAAATAGCAAAGACATAATACAAGAAAATATACAAACATATAGTCATCCTCACAAACAAATAGCTCTATAGGAAGGGAAAAAATAGAACAAAAATATAAGGCTGTAAGCAGTAGCTGTGAGACCCAAAACAGGCAGAGAAAATTTACCTCTACTGTGGTAGTTGGGCTTTAAGTCCCCAGTAATTGTGGGGAAACAGAGCAAACAGACCTCAATCAATCTGGATTGTCCTGCCATTCATTGACCAAAGTCAATATTGTCTCTTCTGCAGAGGCTGTTAGGGAGTCATCACCTAGAATAGTCAAGAAGGAGCAGTAAGATCTGGACCAAATTTCTTACTTCCCAGGAAGTTGATTTGTAATATCTATTCACACAAAAGTCCTGCCCTGTCAACATAAGACTGCTGGAGGATCGGGGCGCCCAGGTGGCTCAGTCAGTTAAGCAGCTGTCTTCAGCTCAGGTCAGGATCCCAGGCTGCTGGGATCAAGGCCCACATCAGAGGGAGAGGGGCTGCTTCTCCCTCTCCCTCTGCTTGCTGCTCTGTCTTCTTGTGCTGTCTCTGTATCTCTCTGTCAAATAAATAATAAGTAAATAAATAAATAAATAAATAAATAAAATAGTCCTTTTTTAAAAAAAAAACTACTGGAGGATCTTGCTGAGACCAGTGGAAACAACTGTAAATCTACCAGAAACCAAGAAACAGGAAAATGGCAGGGAAGGGGATAAGGTGGAGAGAAAGACACAACGAATGTCTACACAAGAGGAACTTGCAAACTAAATTCTAGAGCACATAAAGATAATAAAATGAAGAGTAACCAAAATAATTTAAAATCATCCAATAAATGGGAAGATTTTAAGTGAATACAAAATTTACTTAAATCAATTTTAAGTAAATGCAAAAATAGAAAAAATTCTAGAAAAATTAAGTTCTCAAAACATTTTAAAGGAATAACATCCTCCTGAAAAAAGCTAAAATAAAAACTATGCAATAAAACAAGATATTATGTATTGAGGACAATAGAGATTTTTGAAAAAGCAAGAGGGAGTAAGAAAAGAAGAGAATATGATTGAAAGGAGAAACAGCACTTACAAATCATAGAACTTAAAATTTTAGTCATTACTATTAATAATTACATAAATCCTTAAAATTATGGATTACATAAATCTTAGCCAAGGAAAGGATTAATAAATTGGAAGACAGTATAGAAAAAATGAACCAGAAGTTGAACAAAGATATGAAGAGCTTTTTTTTTTTTTAATTTAAATTCAATTTAGTTAACATACAGTATATCATTAGTTTCAGGAGTAGAATTTAGTGATTTCTCAGTTGCATACAACACCTACTATTCATTATATCAAGTGCCCTCCTTAATACCCCTCACCCACTTAGCCCATCCCCTCACCCACTCCCCTCCAGCAATCCTGTTTGTTTTCCATAGTTAAGAGTCTCTTATGGTTTGCCTCCCTCTGTTTTTATCTTATTTTTCCTTCCCTTCTCCTATGTTCATCTGTTTCGTTTCTTAAATTTCACGTGAGTGAAATCATATGGCATTTGTCTTTGACTGACTTATTTTGCTTAGCATGATACCCTCTAGTTCATCCACATTATTGAAAATGCCAAGATTTCATTCTTTTTGATGGCTGAGTAATGTGTGTGTATGTGTGTGTGTGTGTGTGTGTGTGTGTGTGTGTGTGTGTGTGTGTGTGTGTGTCTTCCTTATACATTCGTCTGTTGATAGACATCTGGGCCCTCCATCATTTGGTTATTGTCGACACTGCTGCTATAAACATCGGGGTGCATGTGCCCCTTTGAATCACTATTTTTCTATCTTTTGGATAAATACCTCCTTGTGGAATTGCTGCGTCATAGGGTAGTTCTATTTTTAGCTTTCTGAGGGACCTCCATATGTCTTCCAGAGTGGCTGTACCAGCATACATTCCCACCAACAGTATGAGAGGGTTGTCCTTTCTCCGCATCCTCACCAACATCCACTGTTTCCTGAGTTGTTCATTTTAACCATTCTGACTGGTGTGAGGTGGTACTTCATTGAAGTTTTGAATTGTATTTCCCTGATGCTGAGAGATGTTACGCATTTTTTTCATGTGTCTGTGGACCATCTGTATGTCTTCTTTGGCGAAATGTCTGTCCATGTCTTCTGCCTATTTCCTGACTGGATTTTTTGTTTTTCAGGTGTTGAGTTTGATAAGTTCTTTATAGATTTTGGATACCAGTCCTTTATCTGGTATGCCTTTTGTGAATATCTTCTCCTAGTCCATTTAATTTTGTTGATTGTTTCCTTGCTGTGCAAAAGCTTTTTAGCCTGATGAGATCCCAATAGTTCATTTTTGCTTTTGTTTCTCTTGCCTTTGGAGATGTCTAGCAAGAAGTTGCTATGGCCAAGGTCAAAGAAGTTGCTGCCTGTGTTCTCCTCTAGGATTTAATGGATTCTTACAGAAGAGCTTTTTAAATAATGAAAAGAATTGAAGAGTCTGGGAGGATAGACTGAAATGCTCCAACATGAGATTAATTAGGGTTACAGACATTGAAGAACAGTGAGAATGAATAAGAAGCAACAACTGAAAATACAATGCTGATAATTTTCTGAATTGCAGAAAAATGTAATTCTTACATATAATGTACACAATGACTTTTGAGTAACACAGTATAAATAAAACTAAATCCATACCTGAACACAGCTGGAATAAAGACAGACAAATAGAGCAGTAAAAGAGATAAAGACAGTTCTCAAAGAGTTCCATTCCTACATGGGCACTTGGTATGTGCCCACAGGGAGTGGTACAAATTGGCCAATTATTTTCAGTCTTGATAGTTTAGCAACAGTTCTGTGAAAAGAGGAATTCCCCTTCCATATTTTCATACATGTGTATTCAGAGATTTTTGGAGAGGAAAATAAATGAAAATAAATAGCACTCTCACTTTCCTACAGCCTCCCTATAATACTCATTATGAGACATTTTTAAATACTTTATGAAGTCGCCATTCTAAAAGTCAAAAAAATTTTCACATCAATAAAACCTTTTGATCTATCTGAGGAAATGTCTCCTATTTTTCTAAATAATGATTAAATAGAGGGTATGATGCCTGGACACAACTAAGAGACTAGCAGAAGAATATCTTAACTCTATGTAAAAAAGATAAAACCCAATCTATGTTTTGTTAAAGGTTATTATATTTTCTAAAAAAGAAAGATAATCTACATGGAGAAAATTTAAGTCCCAATTAAAATAATTAGAGCATCAACCTATTCTAACTAATGAATAATTATTTTCATTATACAACTACTCTAACTAATGAAGCATTAATCCTAAAAGCTAAAACAAATAATAAATTTCCTTAAGTTGGACAAGAATTAAACTAACATTGAGTATAGAAACTTCATTACTATATTAGATAAGAGAAATATAAAAAAGAGAAAATTATAGACCAATTACACTCATGAATATAGATGTAAAAATCATTTTAAAATGTAGCAAAAAATTGAATTAATAAGCAGTATTTTAAAAAATCATGAATAGAATTTACCCAAGGAATACAAAGACAGTTTACCTTCAAGAAGCCTATTAAATTTAATACACAACATTAACAGAACAAAAAACAAGTAACATACACACCTCTCAATAGCTGCTCATATACAGCAACTCAATACCATAATGCTCACTCTGTTATTAAGACAAAATAAAACAAGCAAACAAAACCATTAGGAAAACAAGAGCAGAATGAAACTTTACTAACCTGATGTATTAGGGTACAGTCAGAAATACAGCTTTCTATTTTAGGAATTTAAAGAACCAGTTACAATGATGTGGGGAGAGCTAAAAGGCAAAAAGGTAACAGAAATTCATGAAATGGGAAGTTATTACACCCCTAGAGGAGGAACAAAAGGAAGAAGTGGTATGAGACCAAGACCTAAAGCCAGCAAGCTGCTGGATCTATATGGAAATGATCTAGTATAAACTATATAAACCAATCCCCCCACAAAACAAGGACAGTCTAGTAGGAGATGATAACATGGAGTAGAAGGAGCTCCAGAGCACCAAGAGATGGGGAGAAACTCCCTGACTTCTCTCTTCCTTCTACTCCAGTCTTCTGGAAGTACATTCTACTGGCCCAAAATAGCCAAATGCTATTTAGGACTATTTGGGAGATGTAGTTTATAGGAAAGCAGTAGAGATCTGAAAACAAAGACACAAATGACCAGTATCTTAAATGTACATCAACAACCCAAACTTTAAAGATATTCTCTTAATGTCAGAAACAAGACAAGAATACACTCATCAACACTTTTATTCAACATCCTATTGAAACACCTAGAAAAAGAACTAAGAAGGTAATAATAGGAAAGTAGTGTACAAAACAGTTCATATCTGTTGACAATATGATTGTCTATATAGAAAATCCAAGAGAGGGGCGCCTGGGTGGCTCAGTAGGTTAAGCATCTGCCTTTGGCTCAGGCCATTATCCCAGGGCCCTGGGATCAAGCCCTACATCGGGTTCCCTGCTCGATGGAAAGTCTGCTTCTTCCTCTGTCTCCCCCAGCTTGTGCTCGTGCTCTCTCTCTCTCTCTCTTTGAAGAAAAGAAAATCCAAGAGAAGGAATATCTGATTGGCTCAGTCAGTTGAACTCACTTTGTTATTAAGACAAAACAAAACAAGCAAACAAAACCATTAGAAAACTAAGAATGGCTAGAATTTTACTAATGTACTAGTTGGTGTACAGTCACAAATATAGCAAGAAAATCCAAAACATATCCAAAAATAAAACTAACAAAAATTGTGCAAGATCTTTATGAAGAAAGTTGGAAGATATTATTAAATATCTGAATAAAAGAACAGCAATACTATATTTATGGGTGCCAAGGCTTAAGACCTAAAAAGTGTGAAGTGTCCCCAAATTAACATTTAAATGTAATGTAATTCCAATCTAAATCCAATAGGGTTTTATTTAACAAGCTGATCCTGAAATCATATGAAAAATCAAAGGGGGAAGAATAACAAAGAAAAATTTCAAGAATAAGGAGTAAAGGGTTAATATTAAGATATATTTTTTAAAAGTCTTATCCTTTAAGTTAGAAGAGCATTAACATCAGGAAAAGCTAATAGACCAGGAACAGAATATAATTTAGAAACAGATACAGAAATACATGGCTCAATATATGTTAGAGGTGGCATTGTAAATAATTAAATGAGACTAAAACAATTAGTTATCCAAAGGGAAAAAATGAAACCATATGCCTGCCTTACACCATATACAAAAATAAACAAAAAGGATTAAAAACCAAAATATTAAGAACAAAATTTCTAAACATTTGAAAGAGACTATAGAATATTTATATTATAAGAAAATATTCCTTTTATAAGACATAAATTGCACAAATCAAGGGCACCTGGTTCAGTCAGTTAAACATCTGCCTTCAGCTCCAGTCATGATTGGAGGGTCCTGGGATTGAAACCCCACATGGGGCTAGCTGCTCAGTGGAGAGTCTGCTTCTCCTTTTCCCTCTGCCCCTCCACCCCCCATCCCCACTCATGCTCTCTCTCTCTCTCAAATAAATAAAAAGCTTTAATAAATAAATTGCACAAATCATAAAGGAAGTTATGAATAAATCTGACATTAAGAAAAACTTCAACATAGCAAATAAAAACTAGAAGGTATTTGCAACACATATAACTGAAAAAAGACTGATATCCACGGGGTGCCTGAGTGGCTCAGATGGTTAAGCATCTGCCTTTGGCTCTGGTCATGATCACAGGGTCCTGGGACTGAGTCCTGCATCAGGATCCCTGCTCAGCAGGAAGCCTGCTTCTCTCTCTCTCTCTCTCTCTCTCTCTCTCTCTCTCTCTCTCTCTCTCTCTCGTCTTTCATGAATAAATAAATAAAATCTTAAAAAAATATATTGGTGGGGTGCCTGGGTGGCTCAGTTGGTTAAGAGACTGCCTTCGGCTCAGGTCATGATCCCAGAGACCCGGCATCGAGTCCCTATTGGGCTGCCTGCTCAGCGGGAAGCCTGCTTCTCCCTTTCTCACTCCCCCTGCTTGTGTTCCCTCTTTCTCGCTGTGTTTCTCTCGGTCAAATAAACAAAATCTATAATATATATATATATATATATATATATATATATATATATATATATATATATATATTGGTATCCAGAATAAATACTAGAATTCCTTAAAAATAAATAAAAATAAAATTAATAATCAAGCCTAAAAATAGGTAGAAGAATAGAACTGATACTAGTCACAGAATAGGAAATCTAAATGGCCAACAAACACGGGAAAAGATAAAGTGACAGAGAATGCAAATTAACAACCTATAGAAATGATCCCTAAAAGTACAGTCTTAGAGAATGCAAATTAAAACAGTAAGCTTAACAAAGCTTGTTAATCATCCATCAAATTAACAAAACTGTATCAATCTCCCAATAACAAGGTTTGACAAGTATGTTGAGAACCAATCAGAAGACTGTAAAAGTGGTACAAACACCTTGAGAAGAAATTTGGCAATAAAGTTAGTGTACATACCCCTTGTATTAGTTAGCTATCATATTATAAGGCTGTATAACAAACCACCCCAATAGCTAGTGGTATAAAGAATTTATTAATCTTATGCTTGCAGCTCAATGAGAGAATGGATTAATGTTACAGTACATTCATAGAACAGCCTAGTACGTGACAGTTTAAATCAACTAAAACTGCCTGTATCAATATAAATAAATGTCTATCACACAATGTGGAGAAAAAGAAGCGAGTTACAAAAGAATAGTATTTCATGTAATGCCATTTATACTTAATGAAATTTTAAAGATTTTTATTTATTTATTTGACACAGAGAGAAATCACAAGTAGACAGAGAGGCAGGCAGAGAGAGTGGAGGGAACAGGCCTCAATCCCAGGACCCTGGGATCATGACCTAAGCTGAAAGCAGAGGCTTTAACCCACTGAGCCACCCAGGCACCTTATACTTAATGAAATTTTAAATTCAAACCAAATATGGCAAGAGCATTTTCATTTCCCCGCATGTTTATTATAATAGTCTGTCAAAAAAGTAGATTAGCTGACACAGAAACATCACTTCGAGGGAAGTTATTTTGAGAAAACTCATGGATATTCTGATGGTTTCCAATTCCACATGTAGTCCCTCTAGACTGCTAATCTGCAACATATTTTATGTCATTCCTTTAGGCATCTGTGCTAGAACCTGTAGGAAGCCAACAGTCTGTTTGCTTTTATAAAGACCTAAGTACTAGTTTGAGGTCATGCTGAGAAAACTGAAAACCAATAAATTGCAGCCCACTATACTTATGTCACAGCCTCCAGATGATTGCACTGGTCTCCGGCGCCTTTACAGTCCAACTGTATAGCAGACACATGAGAAAACACTACAGAACTAAAAATACCCACACTGTTATGTGTTTTCTTATGACACAGTTACCACACTTCAAGAGTCAACCATATTGCAAAGAGGAGACTGCTTGATTTGAGACAAGAGCTGGATGTGCCCAGTGGTACCAGGCTGTTACCAGATGGGAAGCCATGCTTGACTTCAGGAAAAAAATCTGTTGGGAGTTAACAGAACCCTCACCACAGACTGAGATTCAAGGGCAAAGCTCAAAGCCCTAGTAAGGGAAACAAGAAAAAGCCAGGGCACAGAAGAAAAAAACTGAACACCATACCATCTGTGAGGCAGAACAGGGGGCTTAGGTTTCAAGGCACTCAAGCATCAGTCATCTCACAGTCCTTGACAGAGGGCCCACTGTGTCAGCCTCTGTGCTGGAAGCTAGGTAAAGGGCTGACTCTCATTTCCATCTGGGCCTAAGAATTCCCATACTTGTATATGAACATAATATTATTGAAAGTCTACAAGTTAATGGTAAGAGAGATTATAACAGGTAAATAAAAAGTAAGAACCGGGGACTAAAGAACCATGTATTTTACCTTTGCAATTTCAGTACAATTTGAGTTTATTATGATGAGCTTATTTTAATAATCTATAATCATATCATTTCTTAAAAATAAAGTAACAGATTGAGTGATCTACAGTCAGCTTTACAAATGTGTAAACTGAGGCCAGAGACATTAAGTGACTTATACAAATTCATGTGTCAAATAACACAGAGCCAGTGACTGAATTTAGGTCTCCCATGTTTCAGTAAGTGTTTTTAATTCTGTTTTGTTTTTTTTTTTGTTTTTTTTTTTAAATAAATAGTCTCTCTTTTTTTTTTTTTTTAAGATTTTATTTATTTATTTGACAGAGAGAAACGCAGCCAGAGAGGGAACACAAGCAGGGGCAGTGAGAGAGGGAGAAGCAGGCTTCCCACCGAGCAGGGAGCCCGATGTGGGACTCGATCCCGGGTCTCCAGGATCATGACCTGAGCTGAAGGTGGTCGCTTGACGAACTGAGCCACCCAGGCGC
>PITA01024471.1:0-26235 GCA_004023965.1 Spilogale gracilis | reverse complement strand
CCTGTAGCCTATTATCTATTACAGCACCCTGTTCATTTCCTTCACAGCAGAGTTCATGGGGCATACTATTATTGTTCAACTGTTCACTGCCCATGTATGTGGCTAGTCTCTGTTTAACACAATACTTTCTGGATAATCCTACTTGCGCAGGCAGCCATCTGATTTATTTCTCTTCCTCTTTGAAGAGAGATCAATACTATAGAACTCTCCTGAATCACCTCCACATTGAGACATGGTTACATATAGACTTTTCTTTAACACTGCCGAACTACCTTGAATTTCTCTAAAATTTCATGTGTTCATGCATTCAAATAGTTTTGTTTTGCTTGCAAAGTCCTCACTACAGCCCTGCTAATCCTTCATGGATTAGGCTCAGTTACTGTCTTATCTGTCTTTATCCTCTGCTTGGAGAACAGACAGTAGGTAACACATTCTCATAGATTACTAAGCAATAATCTCCTTGAAAGCAGGGACTCTATAGACCTGGGATCGAGTCCCACATCGGGCTCCCTGCTCGGCGGGAAGCCTGCTTCTCCCTCTCTCACTCCCCCTGCTTGTGTTCCCTCTCTAGCTGTGTTTCTCTCTGTCAAATAAATAAATAAAATCTTAAAAAAAAAAAAAAAAAAAAAAAAAATAAAAAAAAAAAAAAAAAAAAAAAACAGCATCACATATATCAAAGCAGGAAAGTAAAACCAAATCCAAGCAGACACAGACCAGGCAATTCTCTTAGGTATACATTTGGCCAGGGAATTTAATCAGTTGTTTAATAAGGATTCAAAATTAATATAAAAACCCTAAAGAAAACAAGTAGTTTTTATGGTTTTTTTCTTCTCTAAATTTAAACGTTTATTAAGAATAGGGCGCCTGGGTGGCTCAGTGGGTTAAAGGTCTGCCTTCCGCTCAGGTCATGATATCAGGGTCCTGGGATCAAGGACCGCATATGGCTCTCTGCTCAGCAGGGCGCCTGTTTCCTCCTTTCTCTCTGCCTGCCTCTCTGCCTACCTGTGATCTATCTCTCTGTCAAATAAATAAGTAAAATCTTTAAAAAAAAAAAAAGAATATATGATGCTACTGGTAATGTGTATTCACTGTATAAATATAAAGTGTTTATCACAATGAAAATCTGAAGCCTGGAAAGTCTCATAAATTAGTTTTAGTTTATAGGTCCTAAATAATTTCTTTACACCTTGATGTATGTAGGTTATTAAAAAATCAAGTATAGGAGATAGTATAAAACTTTGGAACAAACATGAATAACTGCCTCATAATAAATCAGGCTTATTATGGGACATCTAAAACCAAAAGCATCCTGTCTAAATCCCTTCATTAAAACATATTATTTCTTATAACAAACAGGAAAGATATTCTAACACATTAAATGTAGTGAGATGACAAACTCATTTTCTTTCCCTTTCTCTACTTCTTAACTAAATATAGTTGATTTAGGTTTGTTTCAAAAAGTTGACATCTATTACGTTCTCTAAATGAAATTCCTTTTGATTTTAAAATAACTTAGTAGTCAATGAGACAGCTGAAAACATTCCTGCTAGAAAAGCCACACATTAAACAGAAATAATTTGTTGAACTACACAGACCTAGTGGTGTAGGTGGACAGCCTGAGCTGGTGTCCAGCCCAAAAAGAGACATAGACTCCCATGAATAGTACACTCTTCTCTTACATTTTGTCCTAACCACACATTGGATAGGCACAGTCACTACTATTGATAAGAACCATGAGGTACAGAGGATGAAACTTGTCAGTGGCAGGTTCAGATTTCAAATTCAGGTAGTCTGGACCTAGAGTCCAAAATGTAGCCACACAGTACCTTAAACTATGATAAGGAAAATAAGGGAAATTCAGAGTGACAATGTCAGGGTATGTGTTAAGTTCACAATGTTGAATGTCATACTGGGAGTCCATTTATCTCATAGATACAGAGAGAATATAGGTATAAACAAGGATGTAGACACAAATATAGATATAGATATACAGATATCTGATTACAAAAAGCTTGGATTTGAGTAATTCCTAAATTCAGTCTTTTTTTTCTAATAATAAAGCAAGATGAAGACTAATGATCTCATTCAGAAGTGTTTTTCACAGAAAAGGAGAAGATGCCACAAAAAGGAAAAACAATAACATTAAAACAATAATGATATCAACAGGATTACATGCATCCCATCAAACTTCACAAGTACCAAATACATCATAAGAAAATGTCTGGGGGAGTGGTTTCAAACTACACAACAAATATAAATTTCTAGAACTTGATATACTTACTTTTAAATATTCAGTGAAATTAAGGCAAGATATTTTTTCTTTTTCTTTTTTTTTTAAGATTTTATTTATTTATTTGACAGAGAGAAACGCAGTGAGAGAGGGAACACAAGCAGGGGAGCGAGAGAGAGAAGCAGGATTCCTGCCAGCAGGGAGCCCGATGTGGGGCTGGATCCCAGGACTCCAGGATTATGACGTGAGGCAAAGGCAGATGCTTAAGGACTGAGTCACCCAGGCACTCAAGGCAAGAGATTTTTCTTTAGTGCTTTTCCAACTCCCTCAGAAGGAACAAAACATACCTATCTTTCAGTTAATTCAAATCTAGAATCTATACTGTTGTCGAAACACATTCTGCTTCTTCACTGAATCCTAGGAATGTGGGTCTGACCGTCCATAGTTAACACCCTTACATTACATTAAAAAAAAAAAAATGGACCCAATGAATTAAACATTCATATGATGAAAATAAAGATAACCAATGAATATATTCGTTTTTCATGGTAAACATTTTGACTACCAAATTAGATGGATTCAAGAAGTTGATGATGTGTAATAGAGCTGCGAGGTTTTAGTTTGGAGATCACGGTACTCTTTTCCCTATGAATGTAAGAAAACTCAGTTTAAATGTCAATGGTAATGCTGTGAAAATGGGACACTGTTGAGATATGAAGCAAACCCATGGTTTTCAGGTGCCTAATTAAAAGCTGTGGCTCAGTCAGCTGAGCATCAGACTCTTGATTTCAGCCCAGGTCATGATCTGGGGGTTGTGAGATGGAGCCCTGTGTCTGGTTCCATGCTGGGCCATAAGATACTCTCTCTCCCCTCCCCCACTGCCCCTCCCCTCAACCTTCTTTCTCCCTATGAATACATACATACACACATACATACATAAAAAATTAGATATATATGCTCACATAAACACAGATGTGTATGATAGGAGATAATTAAGGCAAGGAGTCTTTTTCTTAATGTGAAAGTTAATTATCGAAAAAGACAAGATCTCATTAATTAAACCAGCAATTTCTTTCCCTAAATGAAAGCATAATTTATTCTCTAAGAAGTATTTTGTAACCCAACATTTTTTTTCAAACATTTAAATGTATTCATCTATTTGTAGGATAACATATGTAAGGTTATACAGGCTAAAAACTCAACAAGTAACGGAAAACTGCCTTTTATTTTTGCAATTTCAGAAACAGTTCAAAAAGCTCTACATTATGTGATCAACACCAAGTAAATGACTATAGTCATAGCTCTGTTCTATTTTGCTCCAGAATGTTTCTTTTTAAATGATCTAAGGAAGGAAACTTAAATAAGGTAGAATTTGAAGTTTATCATTTGTTTGTGCTTGACTTTCAATGATGGTAGTAACTTTGGACATAAAAAAAAATAAAGTTAAAGGTATATTATTTCACAGATAGTTTTAAAAACAGGAAGAAGTGAAAAAAAATATTTCACCCTTTTAAGTTAGTGAACATAAATCTTGAATCAGATGATATAACAATTATTATATGTTTTGTTCACCCATTGTACCTGAACTTGTCTTCTAGCATAATATAAATGTACAATAACAATGGAGCCTTCAGTTTTCAGTAACGTGCCATGTAGTTATCTTCTACAACAACAATTTACAGAAATATCCTGAAGCCCAAATTCACATGCAAACAGGAAAGAAATTGAACAAATCTAGCTTGTACCTGCCCAGACAACATGTATTAAATCCGACTTGCCTAGATTTTCTTTGTAACAAAACACAGAAAAGAAGAGACAAAACCGGGGGTCAAACAGACTGAGAAATGGAAACCAAGAGAATTTGCACAGAGTTGAGTCTCCCTGGAGAATTGATTCTAGCAATATATAAACTAGAAGACCCACCAAAAGGGGGAGGGAGGTGAGGAAAATATGCCTATTTTGGTCATCAGACTTGCAGGATGGTAGTATCAGACTGTTCTCAGACTCTATTATCAGAAGCCAGCCTTCAAAGGGTACATACCTAGAATTCCTAAGATCTGTGTGTTGTTAAATTTCTCCCTCTCCTACTGTCAGCCCAAGGACTTAGTTTCAACTGATCTTCCTCCACTAAGTATTTATGGGAACAAATGCAAATTATCCATCTAGGAATGACTTTCAATCCAGGCCTCATTATATGCCTATGAAATGCGAAAACACGAATCTCTATCTCTCCCTTTCCCCCCTTTTATGTCATATAAACTGATATAAATCCATGGAAACAAGCCACCATGAGCCAGAGTCAGTAGAAAAAAAAAAAATCATAATCAGAACCAACAACCCAACAGATACTAGGGTTAGAAATTATGGGATATAAAGAACACTTAGACAAAGAAACAAAAAAAGGAAAATAATTAGAAGCTCAATGAATATGTTAAACAATGACTAAATATAGAATAGAAAGTTAACCAACTCAAAGATTGTTTTGTTGGATGTAAGAGAAACAAGAAGAGATAACATTTGAGAGAGGTTATGAGAAATTAAAAATACAATGAGATGTCTCAGGCATGTTTGACTTCTGAAAAGAGACAATATTATCAGAGATGATGCAACATATCCCAATCATGTTATAAAATACAATAAATCCATACCTAGACCCATCACTGTGAAATTCTGGCATATTGAAGATTAAGGAAAGCTTTAAATAGTAGCTTGGCAGAAATGACAGCTTCAAAAATACGTCTCAAGAAAGAATAAGACTTCACATAACTAGACACCCAGGCTTTAAAATTAGAAGCCTCCTATTAGAACAAAGTTCAGATATTTTTAAAAAAATAAAGGAAAATCACAAGGATCTAAGATGTAACAATAAAGCACACAAAAGCAGCAAACACGAACATGAGTATGTGCTGTGCATGTATGTGAACACAAATACACAGAAATTCCAGAAAAACAAGGGTTTAGAGTTAAAAAGAAAAAAAAGGAACCATGATTCTGAAAGGCTTTCAAGAATAAACAAAAATGCTGTGAGGCTTAACTCATTACCTAAAATTGTGCTGCTTTTATACTCAGCATCAGTCAGTAACACAGAAAGACAAGATTTCCAAATAAGTTTGCTGCCTCCCTGTCCCAATCAGTTCAAAATTAAGTTCATAGTATATCTTATTTTAGAAATAACCAAAATTCTCATAATTCTTTTTTTGTATGGAATAGACAGTATTTTCCCAGTTAGTTTCCAAACTGTGTAGAAGTTTGAATAGAGGATTAAATGACCTGGAAGATTTCTTGCATTTCAACTACTTGAATTCAAAAATTTACAACTCAGTTATCCAAAATCCATGCTTAACATAATATAGGAATAATCATGTTAGGGCCCAAATAAGGTTTACTGAGCTAAATACAACACAGATGAAGCATTAAAAATCAGAAAGTTTATCTATGATTATATATTAACAACCACATTTTCTAACGAAGCTACCATAAGGAAACACTCATTACATTTTAAAATAATTACAAAGAACATTAAATGTTATAAAATTCTGACATTCTAAAAATTGATAAGCACTAATTTAAATACTGATTATAAATATATTTAAATAAGATTTTGGCATAAAATTTTAGCTCTTTTAAAAATAATCTTCTAGAATTATTTTAAGAGCCCATAATCATTTCATTCTGATGAAGTACAAAGAATAATTAATGCATGTTCAGCTGCACAAAAAACTCAGAAAAAATGTTTTATATTCACAAAAACTAGCAGCATCCAAAAATAATGTTATTTTAAAGGATTAAAAGCTCTGTGAAGGTCCTATCCTTTTCTCTAAAAATAAGTCTTACAAAGCAATTTGTCGGAATACCAAGAGCGGTGACTTCCACAGTAGAGTATACTTACAAATTGCTTTAAAGACTTTTATAGAATGAATGTAGTTATCTTCTACTCTACTTATCAAGAGGTGTATGATCTATTGTGACCAATAGAATGTCAACCCTAAATTGCAGTACAGAATGGTTGTTCTTTAAGACTTTATTAAGGAGGGCACGTGTTGTGATGGACAGTGGTGTCATACACAACTAAGGAATCACTGAACACTACATCAAAAACCAATGATGTACTACTATATGTTGGCTAACTGAACATAATGAAATTTTTAAAAATAAAAATAAAAAAATAAAGTAAAAAAAATAGTGAGGTGTAATAAATATGTAAAAAAAGTGCACATACTAAGTATATAAATTGTGATGGGTCTAAACATACGCACACAGCCAGGATATCATCACCATAGTTAAGGTGCTAAACATTTCCTTCAACCCAAAATTTAATGGAAAAAAATAGACATCATGTTAAAAGACCTACCAAAGATAGCATTTATTCAAAATGGGTAGACACGTTTGACTTAAGTCTTCTTATTCACTATTCTGTGTTCTGCGAGTTTCACCTCCATAAAAGAGGACTGAATCTTAAAGCAGTCGTATCACAAGCCTGAGAGAATTAGTGGGGGAGGGGGGCAATTTACTGGAAGATGTTTTGGGGTTTTTTAAAATGGTGAAAAGGGGGGCGCCTGGGTGGCTCAGTTGGTTGGGCGACTGCCTTCCGCTCCAGTCATGATCCGGAGACCCAGGACCGAGTCCCATATCGGGCTCCCTGCTCAGCGGGAAGCCTGCTTCTCCCTCTCTCACTACCCCTGCTTGTGTTCCCTCTCTGGCTGTGTTTATCTCTGTCAAATAAATAAAATCTTTAAAATGGTGAAAAAGACCCTAAAAAGAGTTCAAATTTCTGGATTTATTTTTTTGTGACTGCATAACATAAAACCATAATATAGTTAGGACCATGGATCAAGAGACAGAAGTCAAAGTGTCTCCACCCAATTTTACTGTATGGTTGTGGTTACTCTAAGTCTGTTAACATGCCAGTGTCTACTCTGTTTTATAGCTTAAACTCTCATTATTTTTTTTTTTCCATTAACTTGTGTTTCTACATAGATGAAACCCTTAGGGAGATTAGTCAGCAATATTTCCTTTTTCTCTGACACTTGCCAAAATCCTGTGGGGCTTACCTCTGCCAGCAACAGTCATCCAAGGGACAGCTACTCATATAATATGCTTTTAGGTCCCCTAAGAGAGGGTACACCCAAACTGCTGCATTTGTTTCCATACATTTTCTTTTTTATTTTTGTCTCTCCCATAACCACTGTTGCAATCCTCCAGAGTTCAGACCTGTTACCAATAATTCCTAATTCAGATTGGACTTTCTCCTTCCAAGGTAAACCCTTGTTTATGATATATATGATCCGAGAGTTTTTTCTATGAGGACTTTGATAGAGTCTCCTCTATTATTCAATATTAAGCTAATATGAAAAGGTTTATGTAAGTCTAGAAATTTACTTTCCAGTTTCTTTGCCTGTTCACTATGTGTACTTTAAAGTTTGTGATCTTCTCTGTATTCCAAATGTGCAGAAATCATGGGAAATAGATGTTATATGTTCCCCTTCGTACTTGTAGTTCATGAAGATGTAACCACTATGGTGATGATATTGGTGGCCAATTTTTCTAGGGGAGTCACAAGGTGATAAAATGCACTCTTTGAAGAGTCCAGGCCAGCTATCATTTAGAGTGCTCCACATTTTAGTGTTCCCTGAGGGTACTCTTCTTGCATAATTTACTTTGTTGCTCTATCCTTTGTATTTCCTGTAATCTACGAGTTAGATCTGGGTTTTCTTAAAAAATAGGTCACAGATAAGTCTGTGTACTTTATTTTCATCATGACAGACGTGAATAATACAAGGTATCGCATTATTAAAAGAGCCAATTTCATTCACACAGTTAAGTTGATGAAAGATAACTGTAACAATTTTTTTCTTCTGCAACTAGCAACTAATAGGGAAAAAAAGGTTAGTCAACAATACAAAGTGTAACTTTGAGTATATAAAGTTTATGTGAATATATAAAAAAATAAATCTCTCAAATACACTGTTAACTCGGATAAACAAGGAAAAATAAATGTCTAATTTCAGCAGAATCTAACAATTTTTCTATTAAATACTGCCACTAAAAATGCCAATTAAAAAAACATATAAAATGTTAGTTGAAAAATCATTTCGATCATCTTACCTATGTTTCTTATAATTTAAGTAGAAAGGTAATGATTAGCATCCCAATACAATTTTTTTCCTGAGAACTTAAATTAATTTTTGTTATTGCAGTGACAAAATAAATATATATATACTGAATGTTTGGGAAGACAAACTAGAAAATTAGTATTCCACAAAACAAAGTAATTTATTAGAGAAAATAAAACTGATAATCTTATGAAAAATAAACTAATAATGCTTAAGGAAGGTGTTTAAGCCTCTGCATTCAGCTCAGGTCATGATCCCAGAGTCTCGGAATTGAGCCCGACATCGGGCTGCCTGCTCAGCGGGAAGCCTGCTTCTCCCTCTCTCCCTCCCGCTGCTTGTGTTCCCTCTCTGGCTGTGTTTCTCTCTGCTAAATAAATAAAATCTTCAAAAAATAAAATAGAGTAAAATACTATGAACAAGGGGTTCTAACTATATTACGGTTTTATGTTATGCAGCCTGGGTGGCTCAGTCGTTTAAGTGTCTGCCTTCGGCTCAGGTTATGATCTCAAGGTCCTGGGATCCATGCTCAGGGAGTTCCAAGGGAGATCCAAGTTCTCAGGGAAATCCAAGCAGGGAGTCTGCTTCTCCCTCTCCCTTTGTCGACTGTTCCCCCTACTTGTGCTCTCTCTTGCTCTCAAATAAATAAAAATCTTTAAAAAATTAATAAAATACAAGACTATGAACAAATCACTAGTCTCTCTGTTCTGTCATTCCTCAAAGATTCAGTTGAAATACTCTTGCCAATACCTCAGATTTCAATGAGTGTTATTGCATACATATTTTAAATATGATGATAGAAACTATATTTATTTGAATGTAAGTATAAATAGATATATGTGATTGAAATGACTATATTACTAGTTATAATTCAGTATATAATGCATCTATACAACATAACTTTCTATTTGCCAACATTCCTTTTGTTTAAAATGTTTCCTGGATAATTTTTACAGATGTGTTGAGATGAATCTATTGCAGTACTCTGTACTTCAGTACATATTTAAAATCTGTATTTTACCTATATGAACTCTGTACTTCAGTACATATTTAAAATCTGTATTTTACCTATATGAACTATTTAGAATTTTCTTCACACTCAAATGAGTAAAGAACTGAGCAATTCCCTTTGGTAATAGACTTAATTAATCAGAGAAGTCATGTTTTAATGTGCCATCCACAATTGATTTTAAGAGTTTATTCTGTTACATGGCAATTCTGATGATGAATGTATTATGCTGAAGTGACATTACTTTTCTCCTCTAATTATATTGCTACTTTATTTTTCAATTGTAATGCAGAATAAATGTAACATTAAATTTGGCAAAAAGGAAGAAAATATACAGAGAGAAGAAAGTAAATATTTTTATTAAGTGTGTCTCACTCTTGGGGTGCCTGGGTGGCTCAGTTGGTTAAGCAACTGCCTTCAGCTCAGGTCATGATCCCGGAGACCTGGGATCGAGCCCCACATCGGGCTCCCTGCTCAGCAGGAAGCCTGCTTCTCCCTCTCTCACTCCCGCTGCTTGTGTTCCCTCTCTAGCTGTATTTCTGTCTGTCAAATAAATAAATAAAATCTTAAAAAAAAAAAAAGAGTGTCTCACTCTAGTTTCAAAGGTAGCTTGTTAATGTTTCTCAATAATTCTTCATGTTCTATTTCTCCATTCATGTTACACAGATTTAGTATTTATAATTAGTGTTGAATTCTCCTATAAGTATTGTGATAATTCATAATGTGATCATGAATGTGAATTAGAATTACCCAAGAACAGAATAAGAATAATAACCATAGTAATCAATAGTTTCTAAGTGCTATAATAAAAATTCTTTTTAAACTCCAATTTCAGCTCTCTAAATTATATTGAACATAAGTAGTTAAAAATCAAACCACCACCACATTGTCTCCAGTTGGGTATCTGATATACCATTTCAATATAAGCCTCACTGTCTAACAGGAAAAATTTGTGTGATCATAATAAAAGAACATTAGTTTTATGGTAAGGTAATAACGAAAAACCCTTCTGTGTTATTCACACACACGTCTAGGAAATGCATTTCCTAAAATAGGAAAACAAAAATACACCAAAGTTACAGTGAGAAATATCAAGCAAATAGCCAGCATTTTACCAAATATGGAGGGCGGGAGACAATCTGTTCTAACATAATTAATAAAAGCTAATCAATAAAATCATAAGTGCCAAAAAAAAAGTACAAACTAGCTACAAGTACCTAGAAAAATGGGAACTGATTCAGAATTGATTCATGAGTTTAAGCCAAGAACAACAGGTAGTGTTGGAAAGAGGATCAACAGAGTGTGTAAGAAAATAAGTTTGGTTTACATTAGAAGAAAGGCTCTGCTCTTGCATTAGTGAGTTATCAAGGAGAAAATAAAGTTTCATAGACTTTAGAGTTTGTCGTGTATAATAGGCTCAAAAGAAATGAAGCGTGAAGTAAAATATATCTAATTCTGTTTATAACATTTAAGAGCATTATATCTAACCTTAGAGGACACTCTAAATTATGTCAGTATTTCAGTGTCTAAAATGGTTCTTCTAAATTTTCAGTATATATGAGATAATCACACAGCAGAAGCAGAATTCAATTCAGAAATATTTACATTGAAAAGTGATATTTTTCAGCCTTTGGGGTATGTTCTGCTAAATGTTTTTATTGTTTATTTCATTTGTTTCTTACAAATACTCAATATTACATCTTATTAAAATTTTCTTTTTCCCAAAGAAATAACTTAGGTTTGGAGAAACAATATGTGTTCTCAATTTTAAAACTGTGGGACTAATATCTAATTGGTGCAATGTGTGTCTCCAACCCAGAGCATGAGATGTTCTGCAGTGCTGCTGTATGACTTTGGTCTTTGATTTCCAAGATCCATGATAAAGTACAGACAAGGAGACATAATGACTTGGGAGCGGGCACCCCACAGAAGCGAGCACCTCAGCTTAGGAACCACAACCCAGACTGCTACAGTAAAGGTACAAAAGGGCCTTCCCAAGGTCTCTACCATTAGGAGGTACAGTGCTAAGTGGCTTCATGCTCTATGCAAGACTTCCTTCGGACAGCCCATGGAATCTTCTCCTTGTAGCTCCATTTTTATCCACCAGTGCATAGATTTAACATCTACCTTCCCTGTGCCGCTTTCCTTCTATATATGGCTTTACTTTTATTTTAAAGGAAATCATTTCACTGTAGCAGGAGTCACATTCTTGAGGTGGAGTTCCAAAAGGCTCATTGTCTGGCCTCACCTCAAAATTATTTTTTTTTTAATTGAAAACCTGTATTTATTTTTCTAGACAGTTTCTTAACTTCCAAAGTAGTTATTGCCTCTACTAAGCTTTTTAGTAGAAACAAAAACAAAAACAAGGAAAGCATTAGCCTTTCAAGGTATTATATACTTTTACATAACTAACTTAGGTTTGGAAGTGCTCCATGCCATAAAAAAATCCCATGGAGAGGTTTCGAGCATGAGAATTATTTTCTTTATTCTTTGCAGTAATGTTGTACCAGACTGAAGCAGATCTACTATTTTAAAATCATTCTCTCTTACTTTATTTGAGAGTTACTATTTGTAGAAAACAGCTGGTTTTGTTTTAAACCATACTTTTTTTTTTTTTTTTTTTAAAGACGTGTATTTATTTGAGAGAGAGAGCAGGAGCAGGAGGGATGGACAGAAAGAGAGAGAGATTCTCAAGTGGATGCCTCACACACTACAGAGCTGGACCTGGGGCTTGATCTCACAACCCTGAGATCCCTACCTAAGCCAAAATCAAGAATTGGAAGCTTAACTGACTGTGCCACCCAGACGCCCCGAAAGCATACGTGTTTTTAATTGTTTTGTGAAAAACAATCAGATGAAATAAGAGTGGGTCATTTGACTGCCATTAATTCCTTTCCAAATCATTTTTTTTTTCCTGAATTTTCTAGATGTAGTGGCTTTTTAATATGCCATGTGCTGGCTTTCTAATTATTAAGGAACAATATATTGCCTGGGGAATTAAACAAATACCATTTGGGATTAACACTCCTGTCTTATGGCATTAAGCAATTTACTTTTCTTCCTATTAGCAAGCCCAGTTTATAAGATAAGTCCTCAACTTCACTGTTTGTGGCAACTAGCAGAAATAACACCAAAAAAAGGCACAGTCCCTGCCCCACCGTAGCCGTCAACACAACAGTGTTTGTTGTGATGTGTTTGATTATATTTAGTCTGGTCTTCACGAACTGGGACTCTCAGAATCAAAAACCAATTCGGTTCACTTGGAAAACTTTTCTGAAGACAGTTCCTATTCCTATTAATGTACACTGACTTTTAAAATTATTTTTCTATTTGCTGTTTGAAGGATGATTTGCCATCTGCCTTGTCTAGATATGGTAACTAATTGCTAATGAATGTGGCTGACATCCACAGGACAGCAAAGGATGCCTTGAAGTCTGAGTCTTTGTGACAGCCTCTTTTCCAGTATCAGTGACTGATTCTCAAGTCACTTGGTCACATGTTGCTTTACCTGATAACTGAGAAGAGTGCAGAATTTTGCTTCATGATTTGTGAAATAATTACGAAGTTAAACATTCCTGGAAAAAACAATGCTTCTGTAGAAAGTTCAAAGCCTCAACTAAATTAGAGAGAAACTGTTAAATCTGTCCCAGAATTATTCACTTGCATGCCAAATGAGACCATTAAAATCTTAAAAAGGCTTAGCTATCTCAGTGTGGAACTTACTCATTATACACAATTGCAATCTTCCTTGTCTTCACCAGGAACTGGTATGCTAACAGTATATTGTGTTAAATTATGTTATTTGTTCGTGTTTTTTAAATAAAATTAATTAGAGCTCAAGAATGCAAATGTGAGATATCTCTCTCTGGTATTAGAGCAGCGGTGATATATTCTGAGGAGTATCACTCTGTTTCTCCTTATTGCGGAGAAAACTCTTCTTTGTATATTGGAGCTGCATACATTAAATTCACCTGGATATCAATCTGATCCCAAAATGTCAGGTTACCCCAATACCAGGTATTTTCCAAAAATGCAACTGCATTACTACGTCACATTTTTGGTGTACCCTTTATTTCTGTTAATAAATCCAAGAACAGAGAACTATACACAGCATGGATTATAGATTATTAGTTATGCAATATTCACTGGTACAGAAAGAGAGAAAAATAAAAGGCATTAAATTTACAAGACTGTAGATATCACCACTTGATCCTTTGACGCCCACTGACCCATTTTGATATGATATTATGAATGACTTAATCTTACCAATTATTTACTTTCACAAATAACGTAATCTTTTGAAG
Source organism: Spilogale gracilis (assembly GCA_004023965.1). Taxonomy (NCBI): domain Eukaryota; kingdom Metazoa; phylum Chordata; class Mammalia; order Carnivora; family Mephitidae; genus Spilogale; species Spilogale gracilis. The sequence continues at coordinate 12,582 of PITA01024471.1, read as the reverse complement.
CTTTCCATGATACCTTTTTTTTCTGTGACCATTGGCACTTTACACTTTTTTTAGATAAATTATTAAATTCTGATTTGTTTAAGGCTTGAATGTTTTATCTCCACTCTAATGTTGTACGATTTTCTTAATCTATTGATAGATTGAAAACTAGTTAATGATGTATTATCTACCTTTTTCATTAAAATGAAGTAAACTGGACTACCAAATCCAGGATTTTTCTCTTAAATTATCATGGGTTTACACATTCATTCTATTGATTCTCACAATGGTTCTTTTAAACTATCCTGATTTATCATTTCAGATTTGATTACAAAATTAGGTGCATTTATTAAAATAACTTATTGACAAAAAAGCCAGAAACAGTGGTGCCAAACAACAATTTATTTTGATTTAAACCAACTCCTTTGCTACGGTGATTATATCCAAACCCTGAAGTTACAGGAGAAACTTAACTGCATTTGCCACCGTTCACAGATTATCTCGCCCAGAGGAATAACAGCAACAATACAATCATACATTTTCCAAAAAAAGCTAAACCAACATTTTCAGAGCTCAAAAGACCTTCGTCTTTCGTTCATATCAAAAGGTACAAACACGTACCTTTGTGTCCATATCGAAAGAAAGAAAGAAAGAAAGAAAGAAAGAAAGAAAGAAAGAAAGAAAGAAAGAAAGAAAGAAAGAAAGAAAGACCGGCCTTGGTAGTAAATGACTTAAGTTCGTGTTAATGAAAACTTTCCTGAGCTAAAACTTTATCTTCGGAATACAATTAAACTGTAAAAATACTAAGAGAGCACAGTGTCATTTTTTAGAGGTTAATCTTTTACCAGAAGTTATAGGAGGAACTCTGTTTACTACATTCTCTCCAATAGCAATACATTTCTTTTAAAACAATATATTTCATCAGGAATTACTAAGTCTCTTCTTGGCTTCCTAGTATGGAAAGAAAAGAATCTAAAGAAAAAGAGGAAAGCTAGCTAGATATTATACAAATTAGAAAAAATGACGTTTTTGAAGACTTGCAGTATCAAGTATGTATATTCAGTTTATATAATTTTTGACATAGATTTAAAAATTATATAGTTTTTAATAAAATCTCAGGTCTTTGAGTCCAGTGATACAATGTTTATCTGAAAATAACTAGCTAAACTATTAGTTTGATTAAAGAAAATGAGTCATATCTTAGGATCTCAAATACATACTTTGCCAACAGTATCATTATTACTTTATGAACCACAATTGCTTTCTGTTCACCTATTTATGTTTTTTTCTATTATAACATTATTTTTCAGGGTACAGAAAGAGTGATACAGGAAATTTTCAGCTTTTAATATTTGTGGGCTCTGTTACTGGGCTATAGAGAAAACTACCCTGTAACATTTATCAAGTCAAATAACTCCACAAAACCTCAAAACGTGGGCTCTATTTCTGCCCTGAGGACAGTGTACAACTACTTTTTAAAAATAAATAAATAAATAAGGAAATAACCAAAAAGGAGCATTCCAAAATATGTAACTACTGAATCTCTGAACTCATCAAAAGCTAATGAAATAAAAAAAATAAATAAAGACAGAAAAATTAAAAAAGAAAAGAAAAGAAAAGAAAAACAGAAAAAGTAAGATTAAAATCATGTAGACTTGCAAATACTAAAAAGGCGATAAAGCCAGTAACTTTCTGGAATGTGCTTCCTCATGATTATGTGTAACTCTTTTACCAAAAAAACTTAGAGAACCCTTTACCAAATGTTCTTCCCCAGAGCCCTTTTTCGTGAATATCCTGGGCAGCTGTCCTAACTTGGGCTCAAATAAAATTCTTTTCCTTCCTCTTTAAAATTAAAGAAAAAAAAAAGTTTTGTTCATTTTGCAAGACTCACTTGGGGGATATTTTTAATAATGCAGAAACTTGGCCTAATTTCATACATACTTAATCAGAATTTTCATGGGTAAGGCCAAGTAAGTTTACTTTTAAACCTTGGCATTTGGCTTAGAAACCAGTGTTTATCAATTGATAAGTCAAGAGTAAAGAATGTTGAATAGTATTGCATGTGAATATGGGCATCATGTAAGGGGGATTTAAGGGTTGAAAACTTGTGAATAACTGGGATGTCATGGGAATGTACTATGGGTCTTTTGGTTAAATATCATGCACAGATAATACCTTCCTGATCAAAACTTTAAAAGTGGAACAAGGAAATGGAAAAGAAAATTTATTTATTGAACCATCTTCTATGAGGGTTCTGTTGCTTTTCTACATTCATTATATCATTAATCTTAAAATTTATAAATTAAAAAACAAAATTTATAAAATAAATGCAGTTTTATTTAAATTATTCCAATATAGCAATAGACTCTGAGTTACTAACTACATTCCTTAAATTCATGTACCTTATAATTAGCTCTTTCTTATTCAAAAGCTTATAAATTCCATTTTATGATATATCTGTGATGGACATTCAAAAGAAGAAACTTAAAATAGAAGATCTGATCTGCCTTTGTTAAAATCATATATCCCTCATGTGATTCAAGGAGTCATTCACAGTGGGAAATGTTTTCAGCTTAACTGACCATTTAAGATCTTAGGGAAATAAATGGAATCTGAAGTTTGAAACCTGTAATTGCATAAAAAATGAAGTCATATTTAGCCATGATTATTTCTATATTTAAGGAAAACATGAAACAAAAATAACTTCCAAAAACTAACATAAAGATTTAGAAACCTATAGTTATGGTCATCTGAATGGTATTTTCAGCCAACAAAATGTTCTCCAAGGAAGAAATCACCTTAGCATAAAGATTAAATCCAGGGAATTTCTAGGAGAATGTGGCCTTGAGACAAATCTTAGATCAAATTTCTGGTGCCAAAATTCTTTGATAAAATATTGGAAAGATCATAAACATTTAAGTTGACCCCTCTATCTCATGAAACTCTCACATACGAGGTATAAAGAGGTCTAAAATGTTAAGTTCTGATTACAAACTAATCAATCACCAATTATTAAACTAGAAAAGTTATCTAAAAAATCCAACTGGGTATCAAGGAATTCCCTGGAGTTCTTATTTTAAGAAACATAGAATATTATTAGTGGTAAGTATGTGGAGGAGATGAATAGTTGTTTTTTTTTTTTCTCAAATTTCCACAAATCCACTGACTTAAAAAAGACAAATCCACTGACTTAAAAGAGACAAATCCACGAACTTAAAAAAGACAAAATTTTTTTCTCAAATTTCCACAAATCCACTGACTTAAAAGAGACAAATCCACTGACTTAAAAAAGACATATTTTCAACTAAATTAGGCAATAGGAACCCCAGCTGGGGATTATTTGAAGATCTGTCAACTAAAGCAAGTTTTCTACCTCCACATTCACCCAATATAGAGGGGTGAAGCAGAAGCAGACAACAGGGAAGAAAAGAGTAGTTACTCTTCCATAGAAATTCTTGAATCTGCCTAAGCACACTTCATAAGTTCCTTGATAAGGATCAGTTCTGCTCTTGGAAATTGGTTTTCCTTTTATTTTAACTCTGATCAGTCATCTTTTTGATAAGAAATGGTTCATATTTTCAGCTGACTAGCTTTCTTAACCTGCCTCTTGACACTTGAAGGTTGGGAGCCCTGGAGACTTTCATTTTGAACTGTCTCTGCCTTCTTTAGATCAAGCCAAAGGGGCTTTTGCTGACCTAGTTCTCTTAATATCTTTATGATGGTTTTTGTTTTTTTATTTACTTTTTTAAAAATTCATTTGAGAGAGAGAGAGAGTGAAAGTGTGAGAGCCCAACTGGAAAGGGGATGAAGAAGGAGAATCTCAAACAGAATCCACAATGAACACAGACCCCATCATAGGGCTCATCCTCACAACCCTGAGATCATGATCTGAGCAGAGACCAAGAGTCAGACACCCAGCTGACTGTGCCACCCAGCTGCCTTGGTCCTATGCATCTTATTAGTGTTTTTACCATTCAGCCAAACTCATATTCACAAATTACTTCAAGATAGACTAGTCTCAGAGATGTGAGTCTGTCTCAATGAGATTTGGAAATTGAGTGTGAAACTGTTGTTGCACAGCAGTCTAATGATTCTTGGAAGCCATTTGGCTTAGTAGATAAAGGCTACAAAGCATGCTCTTAAGATCTTCAAGAGTCATTTTTGTCTATGTAAGAGATATAACCTTAAATCTTTCCAATGTCTTGAAAGAATTTAAGAGCAACATCCTTAATCTAGACTTCCTGGGAGGACACGTTGTGCTAGAAGTGCCCTCACCTTGATCTGTACCCTAAGACCATTTCTTATTTTGAGAAAAAATTGGCTAGAAGGATATACAGGCTACCCTATATTTTCTATAAATACTGCTCAAAATTAAATGCCTCCTTCTTTTTTAAAAAGTTTTTTTTCTTTTTTTAAAGATGTTATTTATTTACTTGACACAGAGAGCACAAGCAGGTGGAGCAGCAGGCAGAGGGAGAAGCAGGCTCCCCACTGAGGTAGAAGCCTGATGTGGGACTCAATTCCAGGACCCTGGGATTATGACCTGAGCTGATGGTGGACACTAAACCGACTGAGACACCCCAGGCTCCCCATTTCCTTCTTTAATTCATCTTTCTATATACATTTCTTATCAAATACAGCTAAAAAAAATCAGTTTGCATTTCATTTTTAACATTCTTCCTGTGTCTTTAGCCAAATTCACTAGTACATTAAACACTTTCTATAAATGTTTTCTTTTTTCCAGTTATAAGTGGTGACTGTATTACTATATTCTCAATCATTCCTTAACACAGGCTGTTTACATCCAGACACCAGTAATACCCTCCTCTGTATTTTTCTAGCTTCCTTCACAAGTTTCCTCAAGGTCTTCCTGGCCACTTCTTGCTACCCAGTTCCCAAACCAATGCCACATATTGTAGATTTCTGTGGGCAATACCCCATTGTTCCTAACAGGTGTCATTCTTCTATCCATGACACTCTTACTAACCACTAAAAAACTTCTCGGCTTAGAAAGAAAGAAATATATATATTAGTCTGTGCTTCTGTGGCTTTATTAGGCTTGGTTTCATTGGGATCTCAGATAGAGTGGTAATCATATAGAAAAGAACACTACAGTCAACTGAAGCTAGACTGGGCTCAATATGCAAGAAGTTTCCTTCATCTATATGTCTAGTTCCTCTGTACTTCCATGTGATAAGACATTCTCTCTCTCTTTCACTCTCTCCTTCCCTTTCTCTTCACCCCACTTTGATATGCCACAAGATGACCAGAGTAGGCTAGGCTTATTTGTCCTTCAATGGAAAACTTTCCATGATCAAGAAGACACAGTTCCACATGATCTAGTTTTGGCCTTGGTTGTCTTTGAGCTACTGTATAACTCTGTAAGTTGTGGCAACTGATAGCAATATAAAATAATTCTTGTTTACAAAGACACTTAGATCTAACATCCTGACATGAGATCATTTCTGCCACTACTCTCTTGGACAAAGTAGTCTCAGGGCCTGTCCTCATTCCAAGGGATAAAGAAATAAGCTCCTCCTCTTGATGGAATGTTCCAGGTCACATTTCAAAAGAGCATATGAAATGGAAGGTAATTGTATAGTCATCTTTGAAAAATACAATCTGTACAATGTATTTAAACACTCCCTTGGCTTAGACACTATTTGTTATTATTTCATTGGTCCTATGGTACAAAATTTATTGTTTTTTTTAAGGTAGTCATATAAATTAATTCATTTTCTGATGGTGACTTTCATGGAGTATTTAAAGTCCAGAATAGGGGCGCCTGGGTGGCTCAGTTGGTTTAATAGGTCTGCCTTTGATTCAGGTCATGATCTCTGGGACCTGAGATGGAGTCCAACATCAGGCTCCCTGTTCAACAGGGAGTCTGCTTCTATTTCTCTCTGCCCCTCCCTCCTGTTTGTGCTTTCCCTCTCTCAAATAAAATCTTAAAAAAAAATAATAAATCCCAGAATGTTTTTATTTTATTTAAATTGTGCATTATAGTCAGAAGCGGGTATCCTGTTTTAGTATGTTTGGGATATAATATAATAAAATACCAAAGACAAGGTGGTTTACAAATAATTAATCATTTCTCACAGTTCTGGAGCCTGGAAAGTAAAAGATCATTATGTCATCAGATTCCATGTTGAGTAAGCACCCGCTTCATACATGGCTGTCTTTTCCCTGTAACTTCACATTGTGAAAGGGTTGAGGGGCCTCTTATCAAGGCACTAACCCCATTCATGAAGAATCCACTATCAAGACCTAATTACCTGCCAAAGGCTCACCTCCTGAAACCATCACCTTGCAAGTTAGGATTTCAATATATGAATTCTGAGGAAACAAACACATTCAATCGATGGACCCACTTCAAACTTTCTGTATTTCTCATCCCAGTAATAGCTTTTATGGCAGGCAAATGACCCACAAGTTCAACTTTAGAAAAAATTTGTCCAAACAGGTTAAGAACTGCTAGTATAATTTCATTTATGATGATTTGGGGGTAGGTCATCATTAATTTCAACCATAATCATGCCAGACAACTAACCTTAGATTAATTTGTTAAAGGGTCTCTTGTAAAAACAAAACAAAACCACTTTATTAATCAGGGATGAGTATAAAGAATCAACTACTTTAGGAAGCTTAACTAAAGATAATAAATATTTTAAAAAATAGGTATGTGCAAAGTAAATGCAAGTGTTAAAAAAAAGATTCTCAACTGAAAGTACTGGTTTCAAAATAATGAAGAAATGAAACAAGAGTGGAAGCACCTTCTTGCGAGACCAGAATTAAAGTAATGCCAAATCAATAACTCAATGCTATTAACATTGTTATGATTGCTGCCACTGCTGTCATCCCTACAACCAAATTTAAAGTTAGAATACAAACACCCAAAGCTTTGTTTCAGGGATTAAGAAATCAAGTCATGACACTGTGCAGTAGGTGCTGTTACCATCGTAAATGGGAAATCTCACACATAAGAGCCCCAAAGCACCAGAAGCATTGGAGTTGTTGAAATAACACTTCTAGTTTTTCAACCTCTCAAACAAGAGCTGTATGGAATGTATCTTGAATGATTCATATTCAATACCAATATCAATATGTATATCTCTTCATCTTTATGCTCATATATTAACACTGTGAGTTATACTGTAAAAAAATAAGTTTAAAGATGATAAATAAAAAAATTAAACTGCCCATAATCATAGATGTTATTAATTGTAGATGTGGAAATTATGTGTAGGTGGAAAATCCAAAAATATACAGAACTATTAGAATCAGTAATTATTTTCACAAATGGATACTAGATAAAAATTTAACATAAAATTTATACATCCATATGTTATTGAAATTCAAAAAGAGAAATATGTAATAAAAAGGAAAAAATCTAACAAAAGATATATAAGACCTCTATAATTAACCTTTTAAAGATTTTATTTATTTGACAGAGAGAAACACAGGCAGAGAGGGAACACAAGCAGGGGGAGTGAGAGAGGGAGAAGCAGGCTTCCCGCCGAGCAGGTAGCCCGATGTGGGGCTCTATCCCGGGTCTCCAGGATCATGACCTGAGCTGAAGGCAGTTGCTTAACCAACTGAGCCACCCAGGCACCCCAATAATTAACTTTTTAAAATAATAGCGATAGACATTTGGAAAATATTTTTTAAATGAAGTTAAATTCTTATCCTTCATTTTTTGGGATAAACAATATCAGAAAAAATGCCATTTCTCCTAAACTGGTTAAAAGAGTCAATGTAGTCTCATTCAAGATCCCAGAAGGATTTTACGAAAACTGACAAGCTGATTTAAAACACTAACATGAAATCTAAAGGAATTAAAGTACTCAAAATAATCTTAAAATAGAAAAAAAAACATGCTGGAAGACTTATAGCATCCAATATCAAGACTTTTTGCATATCTCTGGTAATAAAGACAATATGGTATGGGTGAAATGCTATACAAATAAACCTTTAGTACCAAATACAGAATCAATGAACTCACCATTACAGAAATGGTCACCTGGTTTATGACAAACATGCCACTGAAATTTAATGTAGGAAAATAATTTATTATTCATGAATCTTTTAAATTTATAAATTCATTCCTCCACTCATACTCTAGAATGTCAAAGTACTTTTGATATTTTTTTTAAAAGATTTTATTTATTTGACAGAGAGAAACACAGCCAGAGAGGGAACACAAGCAGGGGGAGTGAGAGAGGGAGAAGCAGGCATCCCGCTGAGCAAGGAGCCCGACGCGGGACTCCATCCCAGATCTCTGGGATCATGACCTGAGCCAAAGGCAGTCGCCTAACCAACTGAGCCACCCAGGCACCCCTGTACTTTTGATATTTTTATCTGGTAGTAGTTATTCTATGGTTAGTCTCACATATAATCCCAAGGAATATCAGAAAGAACATTTTACATATGATTTATTTGTGAATCAATTTCTATGATAAAAAATTTTAGTTCACATTTCATATAGTTCATGTAGTTCATTTTTTAAATTTTATTCCATAAAATAATGTTCCCAAATCTGAAGACAAATTTAGCAATTACTAGAATCAATTATTATTATCTCTCAAAGGAATTTTTTTTCCTGCTATTTTTGTTTCATGTAGAAGTGGATATTCTTTTGCAAATTCTTTTGACATATGTGAAACATGACAGGACTGATACTAAAATTACCATTATTATTTTTTGCTTATATGCACAGAGTTAAGCATTTTCATGGCAGCATTCCCTTTATACACATACTTTTATAAGAGTCTGACACTGTTACCAAATATTTTAATTTGTTTGAAACTTAACCTTTCTATAGAATTTTACTCAGAAAGGTGTACTAAGAGATTTCGTACTGAAAAAAATTAACGACATGAGGAAAAGTAAATTTAATGTTAACTAAGTTTGGATGGATTCCAGAGTCGGAAAAGTTTAAAAATGCTTTCACACTCCAGTTTGTTCATGTTGTCTATGCAGAATTGTATAAAAAGCAAATGTAGAGAGAAGACTGAAAGCTGAACAACCATGTAGGACCAGGCCGATTACCAAAGCAATGAAATCACCATCATCAATTTCAAAACATTTGGAAAACAGCACTATAAATGGGGGAAATCTAATAAAATTTTAAGGCCAGAACACCACAGAAACATTCATGAGTTGCTAGATATTTGTGTTAATTTCTATCTCTTATACTCTTACTCCATATTGTACGCTCAGCAAATGAGTAAAGGAGAAAGTACAGGATAAATGAAGAAGAGAATATCAAAGGAAAACTAGGGTGGTCTCCCTATGGAGTTACTTGTGAAGACTGACCCCTCCAATGAAAACAAGTGAGGGAAACTATGCCAATAACCTATGAATGAAAGCATTAGTGTGCCTCTGTGAAAGCTTAGGGCCTCAGGATTAAGCCTTGGGTTAAGATCCCAGAGAAAAGAAAGTCTAAGAGAAGGGAGCCATTGTTTTTCTAAAGGCATTAGTCTGCTCTGGGTGCAGTGGCTGGGGACACAGAATCCAAGTAGGGAGTCCTGACTAGGAAGTGGACAGGCCAAGGCCATGAATGTTTTGACCAGCTTCAGATTGTTCTAGTCACAAGTCCAGAGCTGTCAAAGCCCTGAAGACAGGGTCCAATATTCCAGGAGTAGAAAGGAAAAAAATACAGAGAAATGAGACAGACTCTAGTTTCCCACTGAATGATGAACTCATTTCTTTAAACCGTGCCTGTCAAGTGCATGATCAAATTATCATAAAGTCACTGAAAAGCAAAACAGCAGGCATTTCTACAGTGCTAAATAGACAAAAAAGGGAGTCTAGTATCCATCTTCAAAAAAATGGACCCAAGCACAGCTCAAATGATTTACCTAAAATCCATAGGCTCAATGACAGAATTCAAGGAGATTAAGTATTGCACAGGTCTTATAGTCAGGTGGATAAGAGACTTACTGGACTGAGGGCCTAATTGATGCCCCATGTAAACATCATTTGTTTAATGTCAAGGAATTTGCATGAAATACTCAACTTTTTATTAAAAAAATAAATGTCAGGGTAGCAATATTTTTGAAGGGTAAAGAATTTGCTAGATTTACATGTTATTTGGGTTGTAAAATATATATTTTCAAATGATTAATTATTATAACCTAGTTTTGATTCCTCATCAGAGGTAGAATTGAAAAATATGTCCTAAACTATTGTGTTTTCTTTAAAAAATGGTGATCCTTTTGGAATCTGATGAATTGTTAGTGGTAGAATCAGAGTAAAGATCATATTTGGAAAACCTTAAGTTGTATAGAAATTAAATTTTATTTTTACCTGGAATTAGGTACACTTTTAGTATGGGTGGTTAAAATGTCATGTTGCTACTAATTTATCTTTAACTTATTCTTTTTATGGCTATGTTCTTTACCTAATACAACTGTTACCATTATTGTCATTTCTATTACCCCAAGATAATAAAACTTTAAAAACCAAGGCCAAGAAGGCTCATCAATTTACCTAAGTAACACAAGAAAAAATGGAAAAACATGAATTTTTTTAAAGACTGTCCTTATTTATTTGACAGAGAGAGAGAAACAGAGAGAGAGAGAGAGAGCACGCAAGCACAAGCAGGGGGAGGGATAGAGGCAGAAGGAAAAGCAAGCTTCCTGCTGAGCAAGGAGCCCATTGTGGGACTCAATCCCAGGACCCTGAGATCATGACCTGAGCCAAAGACAGTTGCTTAACTAACTGATCCACCCAGAGGCCCCCCAAAAAATGAATTTTAATCTCAGTTACTCCAAGACAAGTGCTTTTAAAAATCCCAACATTGAAATACTAAATACTTAAGTGCTGACTAATATCTAAAAATAAGAGAACCACCACATTTGATAGAAAAACTGTTGCTGTAGCATCTTAAATCTCTGAGCTGGTAGATCACAAAAAATTATTAAGTCAGATTCCAGAGAGCCAGTGTAGAGTGAGACCACTGAGGCAGAGAAAATCACTGTGCACACACAGGTTCAGGTTCAGAAATAAACAGTAAAGAATCCATGTCACCAAGTCTCCAACATAAAGAATCAAGTATGCTAGGAATCACAGAGACAGTTATGTGTACACTTACCGGGTATATTTACCTTCTGGAAGTCAAGATGTGTGTCATACAACCAAAACAGTGAGGCATTCATTAATTAATATACATCAACAGACCTCCTGTATTTCTACTAAGAAATATTCACACATTCTAAGACGAAACTCTAAGTAAGACCAACCTCAGTAACTGGGTCAAATTTTTCTATATTTAAGGGAGTCAAGTAGGGCACACTGGAAGTGAAAACATTTGCACCTGTTACTGAGAATTCTGAACTTAACAGAAAGTATGGTTCTTCTTTGCAGGTACCAAGACAGACTAGAACTTAAAGCCAATCACAAGGAATATGCTAAGTCTGTTATTTGGAAGAAGCAAGAATAACCTGACCTAGAAGGTCTAAGAAAGTAGTGCTGTTAAAAGAATGTGCACTCATTTTTTTTTTCTTTAGACTGTCTTTGGTTTAGCCCTAGGCTGTAAGAAAAAATTTTCAACTGAAATGCACATAATCTAATTGAACATGTTAAATATATAAGCTGTGGTGTGCTGAGAGAACATTAGTGTTTTTTTCCAGCACTTCCCTGATCACAGGACCCTTAACTCAACACCTTGAGCAAAGTTAATAACTTCTATTTGATTTAGAGTTTCAGAATTATTCCACATTTGTTTGAGGTTATCAGTTTTATTCTGAAGCTAATCTTGCAAAGCAGAGATGCACGCACACACACACACACACACACACACACACACACTAGTAAGAAGTACAATATCTGGATCCACAAAATGAGCTTAATTTTCATTTACAGTTAATCATTATATTTATATCTCTGGTTTTTACCTTTATTATGAATTCTAAATCCAACCAGGATCTAACACATGATTAAAAATTTATTTTTTGAGGTTAATTTATTTGAGAGAGAAAACGTAAGTGAGCATGGGGAGAAGGGCAGAGGAAGAGAATCTCACGCAGACTCCGTGCTGTGGACAAAGCCCAAGATGGGCCTCAGTCTTGCAACTTGAGATCATGACCTGAGCCAAAACCAAAAGTCATAAGCTCAACCAACAGAGCCACCCAGGCACCCCATGAGATCAAAAATCTCAAAATCAATTTAGATTCCATCTCGTGTAGGAATTTATTATTTTCTCTTCTTCTAAATCTGTTAAGGAATAATTTTTCCTAAATAAGTAAATAGCACTATAAGCCCAGTTGTTCAAACCAGAAAACTATGAGTATTATCACCGATATGTTGAATAACCTCTTATTAAATATATCTTTAATTTTTAAAATACTTTTTAATATATTCTTTTCTCCTCACTAGCCATCATCCCATTAGATCAGCTATTATCAGCTCCCATCTGAACTATTACAACAGCTTCCCAGATAGTTCCACACCACTCACCATCCATATGTTTCTAATGACATAAATGTACACAACTCCATATGTTTTTATCAAATACCTATAAAATAATACTTTAAAGAAGTTTAATATCATTAGGTAATAATTCACTTAGAACATGTCAAAATCTTTCTATTACTTTTTTTT